>LPNX010265246.1:0-11815 GCA_001517045.1 Pseudotsuga menziesii
AACTTGTAAACATGTACATAGCAACTAGTACTAGTGCAATGTTATTTTTCTCAAAAACAATTAGCACACTTTTTTATTAGTTATAATTATCTAAGGAGACAACAAAATAAGTTCACCAATTATTGGTGCAAATTTTGAAGGTCTTCAAGTAATAAGGAGGGATTGATTGGTTTTTTTTAACAGTGTGTAGAGTTAGGTGTCTAGTAGTGCTTCATATATATTTTTTATGTAATCGTTGAGAACTGAAAAACATATGGCTGAAACACCAAGACAACAGTTTCTTCTCTTAAGGAGTTGCATCACAAGAAAAATATTAAAACAATAATAATTTTCTTGAGAAGTACATATTCGTAATATGTAAAGAGAGTTATATCTATGTTTACAATTTCATCATATGTGATTTTCTGTAACAGACTACAATGAGTATTGAAACATAGTCATATCGAGAAAAGGTTAGAACTGTCACATTAACAATTGTTTGGTTATTTCAATATGATAGGTTTTTTTACGCCAAAGCTAAATCCATAGAAGTTGCATAGAAGACACTTAGGATAAGAGGTGAGAAATAGTTATGAGAGTAGGAGTTTTATAAAGTGTTACACAATTCATGCACGTTGTGTTTAACTTTTTTTTGTTCCATTTTAAGTGTTATAAATCGCATGTGTGATATGGAAAACATTGTGTGTGTGATATGGTAATAATCCCATGAGTGATATGAGAAGTATCAAATTGCCATATAATTCATATCCCATATAGTTTTTGTAATGTCCCCTCACGACCCCCATCCGAAAATACAAAAGCCTAGTAAAAGGCACCATACGTTGGTAACATAATGAAAAGCACAATTACAACTCTCATATACTATGAGGGGGTAACAAGTGGTATGCTAACATGGCCCCAATATCATATAATAGTTCATAGTCCCAAAAGCATGGCATGTAAATTGTCCCAAGTCTCAGACTCTCCATCAGAAAATCAAACTTGCTAGTAGTAACTCACGGAAAAGGAAACTCTCACGCGTCAATTAGAAATGACAAAAACAAAAATTAAATTTTGAGGTCTATGCTTTCAAGTGTTTATCAAGCTTTTGCCAAGTATGAGTCGGTATCTAACACTCTCGCGTTGCCAAGAATATTTTTCCAACATCAAACAAAATTCTAGTCCAATGAAATCCAATAGTAATAATGAGAGGGCCCTGCTGAGTTAAGTAAATTAGCAAGTATCTAATGTAAATTGAAATGGTTGGGCTGGGCGCATGCCAAGAGTAAATTGCTGGACAAGGAAAACGGGGAAGGAGCTTCACCACTAATGCTGGAATCTTTAGTGCATTAATTTGTGGAGGTGCGTTTTCTCGGAGAGGGAATCGAGGGCATAATTAGTGCACTAATTTGTGGGATGCTCTTCTCATTGGAGGGGAATCGAACACCTTGGGATGGTTATTTATTGGGTTACTATTCTCTTGAGGGGGACTACTCTGGGAGGCGATGTTGACGGTAGCTGTTTTCTAACCAAGAAAGATTGGCGTGGAGTTTATAGGCTGATGAGATTTAAGGTCAGATAGGTAGTTTCCTTTGGGAAGGAGGGGTATAATCAGTGCTAATTGAAGAACGCTCCTATTGATGAAATCGTGGCTAATGGAGAAATGCTTCTATTGGAGAATCGATGCAAAACAGATTTCCATATAGCTCCGATCTGGTAAAACAGTGCTAGTGTTTATCTTTGAATTATTTGATAGATCTTGAAAAAAAATCACTGATAATGGAAGGTCATTGAATAATTATATGGATCGGATATCACTGCTCATGTCTATTTGTTGAACCCCTTTTTAGAACTAGAATACACATTGTTGATACTTATGGCTGCGTGCTGATATAAATCTAGACTGATACGCAAGAATCTGGAATAGTGTGTATCGCTGATCCTTTATAGAAATGAAACTTACCATCGAGTTCTGTTAGAGACCAATAATAATATGCTGGGTTTTTAAATATAGAGAGCTCCCATGCTAAATTTCGCTGGCGTAGTGATTATCATATAGTTCAGAGTGGTTATAAGAATTCTACTTCATAGTGATTAAATTCTTGTACATATTTGAAAGGATTCGTTGCAAAATTAAATTTCTTATGACCAGGGGAACACTACTCGTGTATAATGTTTGGATTATTTAAATAGATCTAAAAGAGTCACTTTAAATTGAATATGTGCCGCTAGGGTTTAGCGTTGAGATTTTTAGAAAAATCTTTGAGTTCTGTTAGAGACCGATAATAATATGTTGGGATTTTTTTTTATAGACCTCCCATGCTAAGTTTCGCTGCCATTAATTCGCCTGATACGCGATCTAACTGATTTATGACCAAATCTGTGCATCGCTTTCCCTCTGTCCACGTTTGGAGGCTGTTATTTTAACATTTGTAGTCGATTTCCAAATGTATGCATCTATCTTATATGCTTGGGTTTAATTGTATCCGATTTGCAGTAGGTAGATCATGGGATTAGGTTCTCATCACTGCGCTTGATTTTAATTTTAAGATCTGCGATAGGTGGTTTAAGTCTCACAGTAGTGTCTGTTATGCCTTCGATTTATCCCTTAAAATGATTTAGATCCGGTCTCACTGCCCACCTACGTTTTGGTTGGTCACGCTTGGGTTCTTAGTCGCTGAAGAAAGTGTTTGGATGTGTTGGTGCTAGGGGCTGTTCTACCTGTTATCATCTTTAAATCAATTTGGATCATTGACGACTAATTACGATTTGATCCAGAGCATGAGATCATTGTTGGTTTGAATTTGTTGTGTTTGATGTGGGCTGGAGATTGGTGTATGTTTGGTATAATTGCCGCAATGGTTGCATAGACCATTGATCACAAAATTGTGATCTCTTGTATGGTTCGGTATTTAGACTAAGGTTAAAAAATGTAAATAATGTAATGGTAGAGCTCTGTTAGAGCTTATTTTATGTGCGTTCTCCCCTTCACGTTGTAATTTTTGCAGGTGATTATTACAATGGCACAAATTGCAATAGCATTGCTATAGTGTCTATTGAGAAAAGACAATCTTAAGTTCACAATCTTAAGTTCAACGTTTATTTATAAGTTGTAGAGATGTTAGATAGTCACGTCACAATTGTCTGGTATATGCATTTGTTGTGTCTGATCTCAGTTCCAGATTGTATGTAGTTTCCACAGTGGTTGTAGTAAGGACTGACCAAAAAACTGCAAGCTATGATATGGTTCAGTATTTACACTGACTTTATTTATGCGAGTAACATAATGGTACGGGTAGAGTTAGGTCAGAGCTTATTTGTGTGTTTTACTACTCCTTATAATTATTCTTGCACTAATTATTGGAATAGCATATATTGCAATAGCATTGCTATACCGTCTGTTTAGAAATGGATTTCTTTGCTATTTACTTTTAGAGATGTAATATTTTACTTCAACAGAGCATATCTTGTAAAGGTGTGATGATTAATTCCAAATTCAAGTATGAAATGTTGGTTTAAAGCCAAAGTTCGTCATGTGTCTCAGGAACTGTAAATGAATTTTATGAGTTGTCATAAAGGTCCTAAACGAAGGCAATTTCGAGTTGCAAGTGTCTCTCTGCGAGGAGACTTGAGGCAAGGTGAACGACCATGGATGCGGCTGTACCATGACATTGTAATTACTCTCCCATAAGAAATAAAAAGAAAACAAATTGGTGGACATAGCCTCGTGGACGAGGTGAACCATGTGAAAATGGTTGTCTCGCCCCTCTTGTATTCTTATGTTGTGCGTATTCTTGTACATAATGTTGATTAAATCTAGATGCAGTATAAATTATTATCGGTGTAACATGCTATTAAACATATTTTTGCAAACATTCAATTCAAAGGTACAGTATGTGGATGACTTAAAGATTTAATAAAAAAATAAAAACTTACCCATTTTTCCTCGAATTCCACAGCAAGGTATTGCAAGGACGTTACAGTTTTCGTGTGTATTTGATTTTTATCCAAGCATGTGGTCATATATCATAGTTTTACAACTATTGGTTTGTTCATTGCATGGGAAGGATATCTATATTACAAAAAAACGATCAAAATTAATTTTTTTACCTTGATAATCCACTATGCATTGGATAGCTGTGATCATTAGTGGAAGTTAGTGAACATTTATTTTATCTTATGTAACTGAAACATTATGCTTATATAAAAAATCTGAATGAGAGAGTCAGCCACGAGGAATGAGAAATTATGCATGCGAAGAGTGGGGAGGAAAAGGGTTGTTTTCATACAGTTGCACCAAGTGTGGGAAGGCCAGTATGGCGTGAGACCCACCCTGGCAAACAAAACGACAGTGGAACAAAGATTCCCGAGAGATGCAAAGACCTAAAAGTTGAACTATAAGAGAAATGTCGTTGAGTATGGAAGGTCGGTCGACTGGGAGAAGCACTCTGCGTTTAGGTAAGCTGAAGGGGACATTGTATGTGCAAGACAAGGGGATCCCCACTGGATCATGGGTCTTATTTGGACAGTCACCACTCTTGGAATGCATAATTAGCTCGGGGGTGATTGTGGATAGAGAGATATGGGCCTAATCTACAGTTGGGTCGAACATGGTTGTTCCGTTTTCATTATGGTTCGATTTTACCACAGGTTCTATTTCTGAGTATTGCTTATGCAACTTATTGATATGAGGGTATGTTGGGTTTATGTTGGTTTATGTTAAAATGTGTGAGAAGAATGAAATAGTAGTCTAGATTCATTGCCATGAATGCATGTCTTCCATATTGTTGTAATAACCATGGACTATTGCTCCTGCACCCAGCTGCCGGAGGATGGCATCTTGTTGGGGCGTATTTATGTACTCTTAATGATGTTGTCTGACAAGAATCTACCTTAGGATTGGGGATCTGATTAATGCCTTTAAACCGTGTGTTTTATGATCATGCGTTTCAGTGTCACTCAAGAAATAAATTAATAGCTCTTGCCGTATTAAAAAGAATGATGATTATGACCTAACATACCCCTGTCTCGTGGAATTATTAATGCCTTGTTATGGTATTTGGTAACCTCATTGAGTGATTTTGGCCTGACATGAAGTCACCCTTTTGCGGTATAATTTCATTTTTAAACGAGCCTAGGGTATACTTGGATGTGTAGGAGTGTAAGTCTCAGTGGGATTGAATAATAAGGAAAGACACGCTCAATCTATTAATGAGAAATTTACTGCTGACCTAATGCTTGTTCAGATGGCTATGTTTCCTGAGTTAGATTAATGATTTTATTTTGTTGATGTCTTACCTTAGTTTTCCCCTTGCTCAAAGAGAAGTATTTTCTTGCACTGCTAAGGGGGGCGGGGTATGGATGCTTCGTTAAATAGAGGGAAGAAACCTACCTTGTTGTTTCCCTTTAACTTGCTTATTGTACTTACTTTTCCAAAAGGGCTTCCCTCGTTGAATGTGTTGGACCTACTGCCTTAACACTCCAATAGTCTTTCTAAGCCTGCACCAGTGCAAGTTGTGATTTTGGCCCAAGTCTGCAAGGTTTCTGAAGGTCAAAACAACTCTAAGGTTTCCTAAGAAAAACACCGAGCGAACAGTGCAAGTCAAGAAAAAATCTAAGTCTAGAAAAGGTTGAGATTTCTGCGTTCCTCGATCCACACAACGCAAAATGGAACAATAAGTTAAAGGATTAAAAGGGTTAAGATCTCTGCATTCCACGGTCGACACACAGGAAGGTGGAAAGCGAAAAGAAAAATTATAACCATAAGGTTATTAAGATTTCTTCGTTCTGCGATCCACACAGCGGAGAGCGAAAAGCAAGTTTTGAGTTTTAAAGTTATTAATACTTCCGCGATCTACAATCCACACAGCAGAAAGTTAAAGTTGGAGCCTTAATATATTAAGACTCCCACGATTTGCGATCCGTACAGAGAAAAAAAGAAAGGGTAAATAAAGTCTTAAAGAATGTTAAGACTTCCGCGTTCTGCGATCCACAACGCGGAAAGCGAAAATAAAATATTGGAGTCTTAACGTTGTTAAGACTTTCGTGTTTCGCGATCCGCACAACGGAAAGTGGAAAGGGAAAAGAAAATATTAAAGTCTCATTAATGTTTGGATTTTCGATTTCTGACTTTCGAAGGGAAGAAAGCAAAAGCGAGAAAGACGCAAGGAGGAACAACGGTGGAAATACTCCGTCGAATGATAAGTTCCCGATTTCTGAATTCCGAAGGGTGGAAAGAGGAATTGCGAAAGGCGAAAGGCGGAACCGTGGTGGAAATACTTTGTCGAACAAGAAGTTATCGTTTTCCGACTTCCACAGGGAGGCAGGAAAAAATGCGAAAGGCGGAAGGTGGAAGAGCCTTCAAATGTTCCTTCGCACTTTTTACTCCCAATTTCTGACGTCTGTAGGGCGGAAGGTGGAAGAGCCTTCAAATGTTTTGTCGCACTTTTTACTCTCGATTTCTGACTTCTGCAGGGCCGAAGGAATAAGCGCAGAAGGAGGAATGCGGAAGAACCTTCAAATGCTCCATCACACTTTTACTCGCGACTCCCGACTTCCAAAGGGAGGAATGCAGAAGGAAATCGATGGAAGGTCAATTTTGGGGTGAAAACGACCCTTTAACGGGTTAAGCAGTTCCCGCTCGTATGTTTTCCTTTCTATATTACATGAAGGAGTTTCACTGCTTCCCACCGTTGAAATATTACGTTGATGGGCCCCTGTTTTCATGTGATTGTTTTTGAAGTTGCAAACTGTCCGTGCTGCCAAATATATTTCCCCTATTCCATAATCAATACCACAATTTTCACAATGGATCTTTATTTTAGGTGTTCCCTTTTCTGAATATACTTTAAGAGTAAGCTTCTCCTCAACAAACTCTTCCATTAAACTATTCAATTTTTTTTCCCAAGATGCCATTATAATAGAGTCAACACCTATGTTTTGTTCTACCGAATCACACTCAACTACAATTCTGGATTGCTTAGTCATAGGTTCCTCTACGTTGTCTTCAAATCTTTCAATATTTGGTGTTCTTTCCATTGCATTTGATTGCAATGCTTCAATATCCAATGTGTCTAGTTTCCTCTTGATGCCTATCGGTGTTTTTGTAGCCTTCCATCTTTTCTCTTGTGTTGCATTTATAGTGTATCCTTGATTGTTGGTAAACTCAAAAGGATATCCAACAATACCATCAAGCATGATTTCTTGACGTATTTCTGCAAATGTAGCATCTGATTGACACCTAACTATGCCAAGGGTAGACCGTTCTTTATGAGTTACAACTACAAAGTCAAAATCATTTTCTGTATTCATATGCATCTCCATCCACGTGTACCTTAGATAAAAATGGATAAAGATATAGAAATAGTTTTCAAAAGATTTGATATAGCATACATTTTTTAAAGTGATGTCGAAACATTCAAACCACAATAGAATTTATATACAAGGAAATTCATTGAACTAAAAAAATGAGAAATATTTGGTGAAGCTCGAAAAAAGAAATATGTATAGGATTACATTCGAGACACAAAACAATTTGAAAGACACAAAGGCATGGCACGACTGGAAAAATCTATATAAAAAAACACAATATAGAGAGCATGCAAATTTGTATTATTTATACGATGTTGATAAAAGAAAAAAACAGAGCAACGTGGAGGTGCCTCATAAATGAGGGGTGGGGTTTCATAGTGGAGAATGGGGATCCAATGAATCCATATTAGGCATTAGGGGAAGGACCTTTGAGGCGGGGGGTCAGAATTGCAGTAGGTCATATTTCTTGGTTTTCCTATAATAGTTTGCAATTATTAATAACATAAGAAAGTAAAAGGAACTATCTATGCATGTCAAATGATCATATACAAGGACCCTTAGAATCTAAACACATTGATGGAACCTGAAATCATTCACGAAGAATTCCTTTTATAAATTAATTAAGGAATTATGATAATGTTGGCTCACAAGTGGGAAGGTATCCTTGGCATCTAAAAATGGATTTTCAGAAATGATAATTTATTAATTTCAAATATCTAAACCATATTTCAATAGACACAAATAGTGGAATACATAACTATCATGCTATAATATCATTATAGATGACAAATACAAAGTAAGCAAGCTCAAGATCAATATATATACACTAATCGTTATAAGAAAATATTTAAATTATATAATTTTATATTAAGTATAAATTAAAATAGAATAAATATATATTATTTATATCTAAAAATACTTCTATAACTTATGTTAAATTGTTGAAACTTAAATAATTTTATATTAACTTAATGATTATTTTGATCATTAATATGTTAAATTGATACTCCAAAGGAAGAAATAGATTTGATTATGCACTAAAAGAAGTCTTAAATATGCAAGGCCGAAGCTTATTATGGAAAATATGTAACATTAAATGTTAATGAAAGAAATGACACTTTTCTGGCTCTCTCATTCTCCCTGCAAAGAATCTCTTAAAATACATTTGCATTTGTTGACTTTGAATGCAAATCACCTTAGCACTAACTTTGGAGGTTTACGCGCTAAAAGTTGATGTGCATGGTGCAATTAAGAGCCTGTTGCAAGGAGCGGCAGTCCCTTTGAGTGTTGTCTATTTGGTTGCATTATTTCTTTTATTCAGAGGGCATATTAGATGTTTTGAGAATGATCCATTCCATGGAAAGTCGAGTAACGATCAATGTTATTACTTGAGCTGTGTGGCAGAGCTCAGAAGCTCGACCTCCCTCGGAAGTTCCTCGTCAGGCTTACCAAATTCTACACGGTCCTCTCCTCAAATTATTGACCGTGCCATAAACCTTTAGATTAGGTGTTGTGCATGGCATTGTTGATCTTGTATCAAATCCGCTGGAGCAATTGGAGTGACTTTTGCTGGTGGGACGTGTTCAAAAGCTCACAAGGATGGGTTCATGATTCACAAAAAAATGCGATGAAATAGAGGAATACACTTTTTCTTTCGACCTTGGAATAGCTTCATCTATATTTATTAAATTAAAGACGTGTTGCTGAACTTTGTGAAGAAAATATTGAATTCGTATAGTTTTTCTTATGAAAATTTTATTGATAATATACAAAGAAAGTAATGGTGAGAGTGAGTTTTATTTGTGAGACAGATTCAGAAGGCTTACAATGTTGGGTTCATAGGGTTCATAATTCAGAAGTACATGCCAACATCAGATCGATTATCACCAGATCGATATCACACACAGCAAAATACATGCCAAAAACAGATCGATTATACTAAACAACGTTTTTGACAAGCTTCTCAGGAAAACACCAGATCGATATCACACACAGCAAAATACATGACAACATCATATCGATTATACTAAACAACGTTCTTGCCAAAGCTTCTCAGGCAAACCACCAGATCGATATCGCACACAGCATAATGCATAAACAAAATACATGCCAACATCAGATCGATTATACTAAACAACGTTTTGCCAAAGCTTCTCAGGCAAAACACCAGATCGATATCGCACACAGCAGAATACATAAACAAAATACATGCCAAACATCAGATCGATTATCTTAAACAGCGTTTTTTCCAAGCTTCTCAGGAAAACACCAGATCGATATCACACACAGCAAAATACATGCCAACATCAGATCGATTATACTAAACAGCGTTATGCCAAAGCTTCTCAGGAAAAACACCAGATCGATATCACACACAGCAAAATACATGCCAACATCAGATCGATTCCTCTCAATAAAGCGTGGCATAAAGAGAAAAACAGAGTCAAGTAACAAAACAATACTCAACGCAAGTACCAGCATGATTGCAGAGGATTTCCCTTCAAATTAATGGAGCAGAACCCCAAAACTAGAATGCATCCCCCCTCGGCATCTCGCCCCCCCTTTACATAGGAAAATCATAGGGACAAGTGGCGAGGGTTTACCGATAGGTTTCATGTCAAGGTGGAAGAAACGCAACCCATTTCTTTTTTTTTAATTATGTTTCTATTGCTGGAGGAAAAACGCATGCCGACATCCACGCAATAACACCCGCGTTTTCCCTAAAAGGCTCACGCCCCAATTAATAATATTTGTTTTCACAACACACACTTAACCATAACCTTAACTTTACAATGTAAAGGTATACAAACATGCACAACTTTCTTTTACAACTTATTTATGTAGTCCAACCAGTAATAAGTAGTTAAATTTCATCCAGAATGATGTATCCTATCACTCTTCTGACTTGTTAATAGTAAGAGTTCTGTGAATTGTTCAAATGTTCACTCAACTAAGGAGATCGATTCAGCATTAACATAACAATTTGATCTCATTGTCAATTGGGTTTTAACAGTGATATCAAAAGATGGGGCAGACTTAATGCTGTAATTATTATTGTCCTAAATTACACTTCAAATCTGGTTTATAATAAGACTGACCTAGACGTCTGAAATTTGTTGGCACGCATTTGGACCTTTCGTATGTTTTCTCTTATATTGCCTTGCTGAATGGGGTTGATAAAAAAAAAAAATACTGTACGATGTTTGCTGCCACGCATTATATTTCAGATTGGCCGCAAAGCTGATAATTCACATGGCCTAAATCCAGAAAACCTCTTAATCTTTGTACTTGAAAGAATAATGAATCTTTACCTTACCCGATAAATTCCTCAAGAATGATGAATCTGGTCGCTCAACTTATTACCAATGAGGATTCTGTAATTTCTCCACTTCTTCACTCTATTTTGGAGATTAATTTGTTATTAACATAACAATATGATAATCGACATAATTTTGCCTTCTTTTGCTAATTTCCAATTAGTAATATTTTTCACCGCAGAACGCCGACTGTAAACTTAACTTTGAACATGTATCTAAGTATAGTTTTCTATCTATACTTATACAAGTGGGTCGTTTCACTGTAAGCAATTACTTTATTCGCACCTCTGCGAGAAATAGTCAAGTAGATGACTTTTTTATAAACATATCATCTTTAATTAAATTAAGATGTCTAGAATGTAATCTTTTCAAGGGAAAGCTTAAGTTTCTTATTATAATTTCTAGGGAGGACTTGTTGGCGCTTGATGCCATACTATGAGTATTAAGTAGACTTCTCTTTTCACATACCAAGAAGGAGGACTATAAAGATCCATTGTTTGCTAGTCGAGTAATTTTCATAACTTTGGCTTACTTCAACTTAGGTTGATACCCAAGAGATTGGGCCGCCCAGGGAATCACTATTTATTTTTTCTTTCCCAGTTCCGTGACTTGACTAAAATTATAAAATTCCCACTAGTGGATCTGTTTCCCTATCGTTTGGTTGTATCAAGTTCACCCTCTAATTCAAACAGTCGAATTGCTAACTTAGGATGTTAGTCTCATAGTCGCCTTTTACTAAGCTTTGTATTTTCGGATGGGGGGATCGGGAGGGGACATTACATCCTTCCCCCCTTAGAGTTAACATCGTCCTCGGTGTTACCTGTTCTTTCCAGCCTCGTCTCCATTATTGCTTGCTTTTATATTTTCTAATCCCTCTGATTAATGGGATTGGGTCCTCATCCTGTATTTATAATCATACATATGCATGTATACTAGCATCAACATTGGAAACAATATATAACTTAGAAATCCAACACTATACAATTTTCATAATCCACAGTGGTTCCAATATACATGTTAGTTCTATTTGCTAATAAACATATTACCTCATAGGTACAAGTTTACGTGTAATGCACATACCTCTTCCCCGCATTATTCTTTTCTCTGGATGTCCGCCATCCCAGCACTCCAAGTGCTAACAGTACTCCAAGTACCAATTCAAGCCACCCAAGACAAGAACGATACCCTTCCTTAGGCGTATCTCCTTC
>LPNX010265257.1:11142-28523 GCA_001517045.1 Pseudotsuga menziesii
TTGTGTTGAAATGGACATGCGTTATATTGCATATGTGATATTTTTTATAATAAATGTTGGGTTGTGGGCTGTGGGCTAGTTTTACTGTAGAAAAACACAAATTCCTTTGAACCCACTCACAGAGAATTATTCAACCTGTCATTTCATCATTTATTACACAAATCCATAGGTATTGTACAAGTTTGGGTGGATTTCAATGGGGAATGTATGTAATAGAGGTCGGAAATCAGCGAGGAAGGTGCTTACACTAGAAGAAGTTGAAAAAAAGAAGAAGGAAAAAATAAAAAAATTCTCGGCATTCAATCGATGAGAAAATACTTTCCATTCCCGCTCAATAGGTGAAGCAAAACAATTCAATAGAAAATCAAATGTTAGATACCCTAGAGAAAGAGTCAAAGTGGAGGAATTTGATAGTGGACAATACCATACATTCTCCAATGATCCACATTTCAATATCGAGTTCATTGGATGGAACACCACACTTTGCATCAAATATTTGCGCCTCAACATCTCAAGGAAAAGCATAGATACCTGACGTAGAGGTTGAGGATAATGCAACGTTAATGGAAGTTGGTTATGGGGAAGATGAAAATTGTGGTACATTATTAAGTAGACAATTTTGTGAAGAGTTCAATCATTATGTTCCTGACGATGCAAATGTGGCTCCGCAACAACCATGCCATGTGGTTCAATCTCCAAATCGAAGTTGTCATCATGTAGTGGATGTAAACGTCACTCTAGCATTTCAAACGGCAAAAAATCTTGCATCAACACGAAAGAGAAATCCTAAAGGCATACAAGTGGACAAGAGAGAATTGAATTCCATAGAAGATAAGGTGCCTAAACATGCTATCCTTCGTCATTGTTCTCAAATAATGAAACAATATTTTGATAAAAAATATGAAGCTGGTAAATGGCAATTTTTTTTAGCTTTGATTAAATCTAGGAGTATGGAAACTATTAGAAGAAATTTAGGCATAAGAACATTGAATAATATTGAACCAAGTAATCACATTGTTAAATCTCTTACTACTGCATCCACATAGATTGGTAAAAAAGCTCGTTCATAGGACTATAATGTGGCTCACCACGTCTTGGCTGAATCAATTGTAACTAGATCAACAAGACAACGTGGTTTACTTAAATGCACATCACAATTTGTGCCTTTACATCCAAAAACACTTAAAAAATTATTCATTAAGAAGAGGCATCCTTGATGTAGAGGAACAAATGGAAAAAATTATGGGTATTTAGTGGTAGGTTGCCCCGTAAAGACATGAATTTAGTCGAAGCAGTGAAGAGACTAGTGCACACATTTTGGCACGATAACACTAAGCCTTCTTCTAACACAAAGGATGTTGTAAAACGTTGTAGGGGTTATATGAATAATGAACTGCATGTTAAACATTATCTTGACATGACACAAAATTTGTTCGAGATGTTTAAAATTTCCCACGTAGAACTAAGGATTGGGAAAATATCTTTTGAAAAATGAAAGCCATAGTATGTTAGAATCAATACCATCCATAACACTTTTTGTTGTAGGTACCCCATAGAGTTTGATATATATTATCATACAATTGCGCATATACGTCGTTTTTTGCATCCTAACCATGTGCGGGAATGTTCAAGTACAGTATCGCCAATGTCATCCAGAGATTTCATCCATAGGATAATGTGTCCAAGGCAAGATGGGAGGACATATTACTTAAAACAATGTGTAGAGGGTTCTTGCAACAAATGTGGTGGGATATCATTATGGTCTGATATTTGCATCCATGAGAGTGGAGATCAACCATTCGAGAAGAAGAACTATCAGTATGAGACATATCATCTACATGACGAAAAAGAAAGCAGGAAGATTAAATTGGTGACTTCACAGGTGACAATGTACATGAATAATATTCATTTAAATGACTATATTGTTTATGTTGTTTTATAGCATTGTTTATTTTGTTTCCCACCAGGTGCAAGTATGTGAATTTATTTTAGAGTTTCATAGAAAGATCCAACAATACATTCAACATGTCAATATGGCACGGTGGCAAGATGAGCAATTTAGAATATGTAGAGACACCTTCCCTCTCAAAACAATACTATCAGTGGTTGACTTTGCAAAAAATTACACCCTACAACCACAAAATGAAATACAAAGTTAG
Organism: Pseudotsuga menziesii; assembly: GCA_001517045.1. Classification (NCBI taxonomy): domain Eukaryota; kingdom Viridiplantae; phylum Streptophyta; class Pinopsida; order Pinales; family Pinaceae; genus Pseudotsuga; species Pseudotsuga menziesii. The sequence continues at coordinate 13,302 of LPNX010265257.1, forward strand.
TACTATCACTCAGAGTAGGTGACCATAATGGTCCATATCACTTATTGACATGGGCCAGATAGCAATGAAGAGAAACGTGTGATATTGAAAGAAAGACACTTCTACATAAGTGAGGATCAGACCCATGAAATCCATTACATGCAACATTGCTCTAAATTGTTCTATGATCATGTGATAGCTATGGATATACCATTTTCTCGTCATTTGATTTGGTCATATGGTTGTGTTGGAAAATTCAAGAATGCACGTGTATTTCAATGGTTGTGTTTGTTGCACATAAAATACAAGGTGGCACATATATGGAACTACTTTGAAACTAGTCATGGAAAAGGAGTGCACGATGGCGCTAGTGCATGCATAAAAACTTACCTTAGAAAGGAAGAGATTAATGTTATAGGTGCTCTCCTTCGAGACATTGCATCTACAGTGAAATGGTGTGCATATGTGACGGGAGAACAAGCAACAAGGAAAAAACTAGTGTGGAGAATATTATGGGAGGTGACAAATTTGGACCAATCCAACACACTTCGGGTGAACACAATGCATGGAACTCGATCGTTTCATTCAATTAAAAGCTCAAACAACTCAACCCTACAAATTTGGACAAGATTGAAGGCTTGATTTTGCGGTTCCTGTAGCATCGATGAATGGGATGATTATGAGTATACAAATACAGTTGATACATGTGATCGAGTGACACTTGGCACTGATTTGAATGGGGTTAATGAAATAGACCATTTGGAAGATGATCAGAAATATATTTCTACAGACTATGATCACATATCGGAATCATACAAGCAGGTACAAAAAGGTAAATTTGTAGTACCTAAATCACTACAAGAATTTACATTTTAAGAAATTTTATTTATGTTACATGGAAGACCTTTTTTAATAAATGTATTGATAACTCGACCTATTTCCTTTCACAGGTCAAATATATGCAGTGGTTGCCCCAAAAAATAATGAATGGGGTTTTGACTATTGGTTGGCATGTTTCTTAGAGGGGAAACAAAACATTCTTGAACCTATTACAACTGATGAAAATATTGAATTCCCAACTGGATCGATGGCTATAAAAGGGGAGTACTTGACACTAGTAACACAACAGAAATGGAAGGGTGGGTATGTATATTAGTTTTTATAAACCAGGAGCTATTGTATACCACTTAACCAACCTGGTAGTTGGTATAAACATCAAGTTACGCACACTTTCGAGAAAAAATACGTCACATGTATGATACTCGATACCTCATTTAGAGCATGAGAGATTGATGGACACCATTGGTAGCAAAGATGATCCAGATGGCCTAATCGAGTGAGTGCATTTTCAAGTGTTACTAGATTGTCTAGTGTGGCTAGATTGGTAGGTGCATTATCTAAACTTTAAAGTGTGTGTTTAAGCACAATTTCAACGAGTTAGCCTTTAGTTTATTCCTAGTGTACTAACCTATGATTGAAAAATAGAATTCATCATACATCCTACTATTCACAGGATACTGGACAGTATAAACACGATGCTACACCCTCAGGTGAGTTATATATAAATAATGTTTGTACAATTTCATTGGGATCTCTTTTTTTTTTGATGAGAGTAGTAATGTTTAGCCTTTCACGTGCCTAAAATACAAACACGATCTATGGCACATTGGAGGCACCAAGAACTACCGATGTCTTTAGACACCACCAAATAGAATTTGGAAAGTAGCATGCTCTCGAGTTGTTGCAATTTACTTTTACTGATTTTTTTTTATATTGATACACATTTAATTGCATTGGTGGGTCAACTCTTGCAACTCTTGCATTGGTGGGTCCCATATCGGCCTTTCCCATACACACTTGTAGTAGCCATTGACATGTAATTATGCTGCTCTATTTGGTTTTTCTCTACAGGAACGAAAGTCACCAAGTGTCCTTGAACCACATTTTGAGGCGACTTTCAGCTTGACATAAATTAACAACCAGAGGTCAGATCGACAAACCATCGACTCTGTTGGTCTTCTGCAATGTGACTACATATAGGGGGCCTCTCATTATGTTTGCATGACTCGGTAACTACATTGTTCATTGATTTCATAAACTAGGGTTTTGCTCAGATTCCTTGAATGCAACTCTTGCATTGGTGGGTCAACTCTACAAAAAAACTCCACAATGCAAATATTGGCAGTGTTCCCATATCGGCCTTGCCCATACACACTTACAGGAGCCAATAACATGCAATTATGTTGCTCCATTTGGTTTTTCTTTACAGGACCAAAAGTCACCAAGTGTCCCTGAGCCACATTTTGAGGTGACTTTCAACTCGACATAAATCAACAACTAGAGGTCGGATCACCAAATCGTCTTCCGTTGGTCTCCTTGCATAAGACTACATCTACGGGGACCTCTCCACGGTGTTTGAATGGCCTAGTGACTACATTGTGCAATGATTTCATAAAATAGAGTTTCACTTAATTTCCTTGAATGCAACTCTTGCATTGGTGGGTCAACTCTGCAAAAAAATCCATCGTGGGAATATTTGTGGTGTTTCCATATGGAACTTTCCCATACACACTTGTAGGATCCAATGACATACAATTATGGTGCTCCATTTGGTTTTTCGCTCCAGGACCGAAAGTTACCAAGTGTCACTGAACCACTTTTTGAGGCGACTTTCAACTCAACATAAATCGGAAACCAGAGGTAGGATCGACAAACTGTCGACTCCGTTGGTCTCCTAGCATGTGACTACATCTAGGGGTACCTCTTTACCATGTTTTCATGGCCCGATGACTACATTTTGCATTGATTTCATAAACTAGGGTCTTTTTCAGTTTCCTTGAATGCAACTCTTACATTGATAGGTCAACTCTGCAAAAAACTCTATCGTGCAACTATTGGTAGTGTGCCCATATTGGCCTTTCCCATACACACTTGCAGGATCCAACAACATGCAATTATGCTGCTCCATTTGGTTTTTTGCTCGAGGACCGAAATTTCCCCAAGTGTCACTAAACAACATTTTGAGACAAATTTCAACTCGACATAAATCTACAACCGAAGGTCAGATCAACGAACCATATACACCATTGGTCTCCTTCCATGTGACTACATCTAGGGGGGCATATCTATTGTGTTTGCATGGCCCGATGACTACATTGTGCATTAATTTCATAAACTAGGGTTTTTCTCAGCTTCCTTGAATGCAACTCTTGCATTGGTGGGCCAACTCTGCAAAACATTCCACCATGTGACTATTGGTAGTGTTTCCATATCAAACTTGCCCACATGACACACTTGTATGAGTCAATGACATGTAATTATTCTTCTCCATTTTTTTGTCGCTCCAATACCAAAAGTCACCAAGTGTCCATGATCCACCTTTTGAGGTGACTTTCAACTCGACATAAATCGGCAACCGAGGGTCGGATCGACGAACCGTTGACTCTGTTGGTCTCTTGGCATGCAACTACATCTAGGGGGGCTCTCCACCATTTTTTCATGGCTCGATAACTACATTGTGCATTGATTTCATAAACTAGGGTTTTCCTCAGTCTCATTAATTTTCCCTAGTTCAAAAGTTTTCTTCATCGCATCATAGTTTTTTTTGTTGGGATCACTCTATACGTGAAAGAGGGATTTGGTATTCTAATTGTTGTGTACTTGGTGAGGTGCTTGAATTTGTTGATATTGTTGGGTGTGATACCCTAAGTTTCTTGGGAGAAGCTCTTGGACCCTAAACAATGTTTTGACTTCTTCGTATTGTTCATTTTTAACATGGATATGGCTATGGTGTCTTGCTTGTATTTTAATATTGTGTCTATACTTGTTGGAGCTTTAAGACGTGTGACATATGATAGGTCATTATTCAACATGTTTCAATAGAAAGAGGGAGGTATGAGTGTGGATCTTGGTGATGATGCTACTTATCATGTGTGATGAGTTGGATCCATTTCCTTCCAAATTCCTTAGGCGTTGTTCTTGATTTGAATGATGTTCTGTTTCTTCCTAATTTGAATAAGAATGTTTTGAGAGAATTCCTTATATGATATATGTATAGTATAAAGTTGCATTTGAAGGAAAATAGTGCACAATCAATTATTGTACTTTGTTGAGAGTGGGTAGTATTTACAGGTTTCTTGTTGATCAAGTGGCACATGTACATTCCATTGAGAGGATAAATGGGCCATCTATTTTGTGTGGAGGCATATGTAGAGAATGCTTGGTGAGATTCCATCAAGATAGGTTTAGAACCTATAAAGGCACTATGGAATCTAGATTGATTCTAGGCTTGAAAATTATGAGAGTTTTTTCAACTATAGGGATAGGGTTGTTGGAATTTCTTCGGTAGAGGGAATTGACCTTGATGATACTCTTTCTTGAAAATTCTCTTAAAAAGAGAGACTTGACCTAGCTCAGGCTAGTGTGTCGATTGTCAAAGGTTTTAAGGTGTGTGATAGAGGTTATGATGTTAAAAAGTTGATGATATCCCTACATGGGTTGTTGATTGTACCATGAACTTGGTATTTCATTAAGGATGGATTTCTAAAGTTTTCTATCTATGTGATTTTCATAGATACAATTCATTTGTCTTGGCCTTGTGTGGAGATGTGATTATCTTTGTAGGATGTCTTGAACAACTTATGATATGGTTTCTAGAGATTTTCTCTCATGGTGTTGACTTGAGAGATGATGGATTTTGGAAATTTGTTGATGACGCAGAGTTATGTTCCTTCATATTCATAGGTGCTCAACATTATTGGAGGTTTGAGATGTTGTGAGGCTAACTAGATGGTACTTCTAGTGGATTTTCAATGGGATCTAACTTGTATTGGTGAAAACACTTTCCTTATAAGAGGGAGTATTAGCTTTCGAAGTTACTACAAAAGTGTTTACACTGTGTTTAGGGGTGCTTCCTGAGACTTGTGGTACATGGTGTATGATTAGCCCTTGGATGGTATGCGACATATTTACATATTAGAGGTGGCTTACTTAATGGTTACTTGATCTTAGCTGGATGCTTGCATGAGTCACACATTCTTCCTTGGATTATTGTAGATATTCAAATAGTTAGTAGGATATGTCATGATTAGGTCTATAATATCATAAAGGGATATTCTTTTTTTTTATCAGGAGAAAGTGAAAGGGATTTTTTTCATTTAAGTGGCCAAGTTCCTTTAATATTTTAGTATCATTTTAATTAAACACATACTCAATGAAAGACATAGTTAAGCATATCTGAAAGGCATATAATAAATATCATGTTCCCATATCAAGTCAACCATATATATAAATCTGAACCCTGCTTTATATTATATGTACATATAATGTTTTAAAAAATGACATGACGTGGCCATAATACAAAATAGTGGATCATACTGTACATTTGTGTGTATACAAACAAAACGGTACATGTTTGTATCCCCCCTATACATGAATTCTATTTACCCCCTAGGGATGCATGAATTATATTTACCCCCCTTTCACTTCCACTTCCAGTGGCTTTTGAGAAATCTATATTTATTTTTCGGCTGCTCGATGGTGTTCCCCAACGCTAAACAAGAGGATCAGATCTCATTTCCAGAGACTGCACACAAACCAAAATCTGTAAGTTTGTTACCAACCTATAAAAATAAATACAAAGTTCTATGTACATTTGTTTAAATTCCAAGCCAATATAACATTTTTACTTACTATTCATGTATAAGTGATGGTATTATGCGGTGTAATTGCATGTACCATTGGCGTATCACTAACATCCTGCAAAAAATAAATGGTACCAACAATTAAATACATGTAAAACCCTGTATAAGACGAGCAATTATATAAATATTTCAAAATTTATCTACATCCTACATTGAATTTTTCAAAGAAAATGAGACATACATGTACCTGGGTGGGGGGAGAGGTGGGTGAGCAGCGGCCCCAATTGGGTGCTCTTCAAGCACCACTCGCTTACTAGAAGGTTGCATAAAATAACAGATGTCAATGTCAGCAAATCAATGGGTGCACCAAAAAGATACTTGCATGTACAAAGAAAACTATACTACATGGAGGGACAATGAATTTTTCAAAGAAAGAGAGACATACATGTACCCAAGGGGGGGGGGGGACGNCTCTTCAAGCACCACTCGCTCACTAGAAAGCTGCATAAAATAATATATGTCAATGTCAACAAATCAATGGGTGCACCAAAAATATACTTGCATATACAAAGAAAACTATACTACATGGAGGGACAATGAATTTTTCAAAGAAAGCGAGACATACATGTACCTTGGGGGGGTGGGGGAAGGTGGGTGAGCTGCGACCCCGATTGGATTCTCTTCAAGCACTACTCGCTCACTAGAAGGTTGCATAAAATAATATATGTCAATGTCAGCAAATCAATGGGTGCACCAAAAAGATACTTGCATGTACAAAGAAAACTATACTACACGGAGGAACAATGACTTTTTCAAAGAAAGCGAGACATGCATGTACCTGACGGGGGAAGAAGTGGGTGACCAGCGGCCCTGATTGGGTGCTCTTCAAGCACCACTCGCTCACTAGAAATATGCATAAAACAATAATGTCAATGCCAACAAATCAATGGGTGCACCAAAAAGATACTTGCATGTAAAAATAAAACTATACTACATGGAGGGACAATTGGGGACTCAAAGATACAAGATAACCGAGATATACATATACCTAGGGGATGTGAAGAGGTGGGTAACTAGTGGGTGAAACAATTGAAAACAACCTAAAAGGATGGGCATATGCATCAAGGAGCAAGGTCGCTCGGTTGGCAACTCTATCGGACATATGTTCCTACATAAACATAAAGATACAATTAAACAATTTCAAATAATTAAAATCATACATCTTGAATCATTAAAATCATAATTAAAACCATAATTAAAAGCATACATGTAGTTGTGAATCTTTCTCTACCTATGACAGACCTATCTCAGATGCAACATACTCATCGTGCCACCCTACATAAAATGTAAGTGTATCAATATTAAGATGTATTAAATGTGTCAATCCCTATTATAAATATGTAAATCACGATGATAAATAAAAAATGAATGCTCTTACAAGGAATGGTGAGGAACCAAAATCATATGCAGCATTCACTGCTACATACATAACATTAGCATCAACGAGCGGCATATGGGATTTTGGGGTGTCATTGGACACCAGCTGTAAATGTGTTCACGTAAATTGTCAGATACTTAAAATAGAAATAATTTATGAAACAATTGAACACTGTGATATAAAAAATAATAAACTATGTGAAGAACGAGTTTGACTTACATATTGGGGTAACCCATCACCATGAAATTATGAAGAAGGCCCATAGCATATGTTTTGACAAGTTTTGCAAGGGTGTGGCACAACAGTCCCATGTCGAAGCAATGTATCTGCGAAATGGAATAATGCCTCATGTGTGTTATCAATCATGAGACTTGCAGAAGGATATAACCAAGGGGGGTTTGGTGTGAGAGGAGGTCGTCGCACATGGTTTGGATCAGTCCTCGCCCCTTTCCTATCTTGGGGCATCCCATGTCCTACCCCCTAAACTCTAAATTATCAAAGTAATTTACGTGTTTACCCAAGATAAACTCAGCATACAATTTCCTGAGGAAATAGAATGGGATGTCTCTATTCCCATGACGGTCTTCATCGAAGACCATGTACCGATGATCCATCGAGTTGGATTTAATATTTGGTTCTATGCACCAACCTATAGAAATGTGTGGTCAACTGGTGGAGGAACCAATCCAGTGCTAGGGTCCCAGAATAGTGAAAAAAATGGTTTTTTTTATCTTTAATATCTTTATGTCTTTGCAGCTTAACCCAGTGGAATAGTGTTGCCTCTGGGAATCCTTGTAGGAGCTAATGTTGTACAGTGCTCCCTAGGAATTGTAAATTGCATTCGTTGTGTTATCTAGTTCCTCTCCCAATGATCACCTTATGTGGTCCCCTCCTCTAAAAAGTGAACTAAGGCATCTCAATGCACCCAAACAAGCAAGAAATTCTGAATTCCTATCGTGTTCCTCCTCCATGTGTTCGATGTTTGGATTTGGGCGTGGGTTTGGGTTGGGGTTGATGGTGGTTTGATTTTGGATATTTGCTTGAGGTAATGTGTTATCTGTTAATATAAAAACAAAATATTTTAAATTGAATTAATATTTCATTTTTTTAATTAAAAATTTATTAAATTAAAACAAAAAATCAAAGGAATTCTTACCTAATCCAAAACCAAAAAATCAAAGCAATTCTTTCCTAATCCAAAACCCAAAAATCAAAGCAATTCTTACCTTCCATTGCATTCAACCTTGTCAACCTCCTCCCTCAAAATGTGCCCCCCAAATTGCATGCAAGCTAAAACACCTTCCTGATATATCTCCCTTCCGCTCTTCATGGCCCGCAATGCAAAATAAACAAATAAAGGTCGTGGGCCTGTTTTTTTTTTTTAGTTTTACGAACCGCACTTGCGATTTGTAACTCTTACAAAACGCAAGTGCGATATATCTCACTTGCAATATAGTGTAACCATCTTTTGCTTCAGTTTTAAGCTCGGGTTTTTCCGAACCAAACTATCTATAATGCATATGCGTTATGTATTTCATTTTCAGACTTGCATTTTAGATTTACACAATGGCACTAAAAGTGGAACCATCTTCGTGCACACACCCTTATGTATTTTATTATGTAATGATTTAAGAGTTAATAATCTTTAATGTATCAATATAGTACTATAAAATAATAAATTGAGTTGATGATGATGATGATGATGATTAACCTCCACTAACATCAACTTTGGTCTATTGTACTTTAAGAAGGGTATTATTTGGTTTGCTTTCAAATTTTATTCCTATGTTCAAAAAGCTTGAAAAGAAGCTTACCAACTAAGTATAGTTTTGACAAGTTAGGAGGTTAGAAATGTTTGTATTGTAACAAAAAATATGGAACTCAGATCTAATGTGGGTGTAAGCAGAGCACTCTAAGAGAAAGTGATTTTCATCCTCAAGGCTCCTAGACTCACAAATATGGAAAACTCTTTCTTCCCACGATGTTTTAGGAATAAACCAACCTAGTTTCGCTATGGAGCAATGATATTCTCATATAACATTATTGCAATAACTCTCAACTAGAAAGGAACCTTTATCTCTTCTAATATATTATGTAGGTTATTTCTAGGCATAGTATCAATTTTTTTTTTAAATTCCATAAAACAACAAAAGAGAATGGAATTGTCATTATGAAATTATTTGCAATGATCCTAAGTGTAATGAGGTGTTTCGAGCTAGTCCATGGTTGAACGATTCTTTCTAAAACACTAATAGCCTTTTATCCCATTTACCTTCCCCTTTCTATAGCTAATCAAAATGATAGGACAATTAGAGAGGCACCACTTTTAAAAACAATAACACTAAAGCAAATATTTGACCATATTAAATTAACATGAATTTAGACTAATTATTAAATAATTAATGAAAATATTTCATTATAATTAAAAAATATCTCAATCAAATTCAATATCTTAATTATTAGACGCATTAATGTGTATATAAATTATCTATTTTTCTTATAAAATATTTAACATTTACATTATAAAGCTTAATAAAAATTTAAAAGATTTTATCATATAAACTTAACATTATTTTGAACTAATATAAACTTAACATTATTTTGAACTAATTATTGAATAAGTAGTGAAAATATATCATTATAACAAAAAAAATTATATCCATCGAATTCAACATCCATTATTCAACATCTTGAATATCTATTATTATATTATCAATTATAAAAATAATATTTACACATGTATACATAATGAATTTAAAAATAATTTAAAAATTGACTTTAAACAATATTATATTTTTTTTCACACCCGAAAAAAAGTAACTTCCTATTCACTTTGGAATGAAAGTAGTCCATGTCTAAAAGATCAAATAGTCAACATGACATAATGGAATCTCCATAAAACACATAGACTATCTGTTCACAAAAGTACTAAATGCTAAAGTGTCTAACCCATATAGAAGACTCACATAGACCTTACAAAATGACAAACTCCAGTCACATTGTAAACTATTAAAGCTACACCTTAACCATATAAGTTAGCAAAATATTTTCCTTAATATTGATTCAATCAAACCTGATAATATAAATGACGGTAGACAAGAAAAAATTGAAAGTAGGTCAGTTTCAGCAAGTGGGGTGTGCGTTGAAAGAGATTGGGATTTGGCAATGACGAAATGTATTATGTATGTATATCCCTAAAGAAACATAAGAGTTCGTGGGTTCGAAACTAAGTATTTTGATACAACATAAATGATCAACAAATAATGGAATATATCAATGCAAGACCGAGTCAACTACAATGGCTATAGGTAATTATTGAAATTTTTTTGTCTTGTTTTATTCGAATTCCGTTTGGAATTCTGTTAGTTATAATTTAAAAATTATTTGAATTAAATTTAATATTTTCATTATATTACAAGACATTTTATAAAAAAATGGTTTTTATTTTCAATATTCTTAGTATTATACAATAACAAAATGTTAACCATTGTTAAATGGATATTTGATTATAGAGTTTACCAGTTTGTTGTTATTTTAGAAGTGTTGATTTTCTTCTTTAAAACATATATACTTTTAATCTTTTAGATTAAGGTTGTTAAACTCTTTATAACATCTTAATTTTCTCTCATCTGGCAAGTTTTTGTAACACAACAACTTCTCCTTAAATTTAGATGTAATAATGCTTTTAATAAATGATCACTATTATGTAAATTGACCTCTTCCTTAACTTGTCAATGATTAAGCCAAGATATAGTGTCTTCATGCCAAACTTGTTTAAGCTACAAGTTTTTTTACTATAGTATGAAGAAATCTTAGGAAGCATCTTGTCTCGTGTATTCTTTGCCTTGTTCTTTTACATTAGACAGATAGTCATAGCTATGTTCTCAATGGGGCATGGACTAGCTTCTATGAGGAAGATATGATAGGGTGTATTTCCTCTAATTTTGAGATTATATGTTATGGAGTGCGTTTGGATTTATTCCATTCATTTGTGTGATTCTCTAGAGATGTTGCAACCACAAAATTCACAGCCATATAAAATGACAAGAGAAACAACATCGAACATTCTTCTTGTCTCAAAATTGTTAAAGGTCTCACATTTACAACACTTTGTAAGTCCATTATAAGATTTCCACCCTTGATTAATCTGTTTTCTCAATACTATGATGATGGTGATGGTGATGATGGTCAACGTCCACTAAGACCAACTTTGGTCCATCGGACCTTGAGAAAAAAATAAAGGATATTTTTTTTTTCTACTTTAAAATTGTATTCCTATGCATCAAAAAGATTGAAGAGAAGTGGTTATAGACCACCATAATTTTGATAGGTTAGAAGGTTAGGAAATTTTGTACTGTAACAAATGTTTTGAAATTGAGATCTAATGTGGGTGTACATTGAACACTCTAAGATAAAGTGATTTTCATCTTCAATGCTCATAGTGTCACAAATATGGCAAATCCTTTTAGTCCATGGTGTTTTTGGAACTATCCAATGCTTTGTTTTATTATTGAGCTCGCAAGAGTTCATTCTTATCTTGGTTATATTAATGTTCTTCTTTATGCTAGTTAAAACAAAGAGATGAACATGTATTCTTAAATATTAGGGTTAATGACCTCCTTATAATAGCTTAGTTTTATTTTAAACACTAAATCTTTATCACACCACATTTTCTCTTTAAACTTACATGTAATAATATTTGTAATATTATCGATATTTTGCAAAGTGATATTTCTATCAACTCCCCAATGGTTTGATTAAGCCATGTCATATTGTGGTCATATTTATGCCAACCCCACTTTAGCCGTAAGTGGTTTTGATTAGATTTTAAAGCAATTTTAGGAAGCATAGATAGTCTCCCATGTTATTTATGTTGTGCTTGTACATGAGGTACCTGGTCATAGCCAAGCTCTCAACAGAAGAAAGACCCACTTATAATAGGAGAATATGATATGGGATATTACTTAAATTTTGAGGTTATACTTTATAAAATGCTTATGGATTTGCTCAATTTTTCTTCAAGATTCTATAGAGGCAACATCAATCTTCACAACCATACCAGATCATGGGAGTGACAAGAGGTTGAAAGATAAAGTTATTTTTATCCCACATCACAAGGTTTTTTATTTACAATTGTTTTGAAAACTAAAATAACTTTTCCACCTTTCATTGATCCTTTTGACAATGCTATAGTTCTAGTTGATCTTGAGATGGACATCAATTCCAATATATTTATAGGAAGTCACTTCTTCTAAATTGTTATTTTCATACAAAAATTCACTTCTTCCAAATTGTTATTTTCATACAAAAGTTTAGCTTTAATGACTTTGTTAGTTATTTTCATACAAAAGATTAGACTTAAGTGACTTTCTTTAACATCTTCGTTATTATATTATCAAGTATAAAAAAGCTTAAACCACACCTCTTTATACATATTTAAATATTTTTTTATACAAATTATAAAAATGTATTTAAAATTTTCATTATACAAATTTAAATATTTTTATGAGAAAATCCTTTATACACATTAAATTTAAAAATAATTTAAGCTAAATTTTATATTAATATAAAAAAATGGCATCTTTATTATTACATTATTATATTATCACTTATGAAATAATGTGAGTAGAAGTCTTTATACAGTTTTTTTAATAAAAATCTTTGCACAATGAATTTAAAAAAAAATTAAAATTAAATTAAGCTAATTTTGTTATTATTGTTAAAATAAAATTTTGACTTTGACCATCTCCTACCTAGTATACTAGTGGTGAGTTCTAATCTCCGAAGGCATATAAGTAACAACAAGGTGCAGCGTTCGATTATCATAAGATTCCTCATACACAGTAAAAATTGCAATCATTATTTACTATGAATCATTAATTACTATGGAGCATGCAGGGATCAAATTTGAAGGGTAGGGTTCCATTTCATTTTTGAAGGTTATGAATCATCAATTACTATGGAGCATGCAGGGATCAAATTTGAAGGGTAGGGTTCCATTTCATTTTTGAAGGTTGTGAGAAATTAAACCTTCAATGTTGACATGTAAAAATAAATCATTCTTTTTATTTGAAACTGTAAATGTACAACAAAATTTTATTATTTATTGAAAAATAGTGTATAGAAAAAAAATGACAATAAGAAGAAATCTCAAGTGATTCAACATTTACATGGAATTAGTGAGGTAAACCATGAACTCTTCGAGGTAAACCGTGCACTCTCCCGATCCCTGGAGCATATAGTTTATTGAACTTAGATAAGGGACAATTATGTCGGGCTGATGAAATACTTAGTTGTTAGGTCATTGATAAAATAAGGCATTGGAATTTGGAAGGACCTTTGAATGGAGGATTGATTCAGCTTGATGGTGGCTCTATTGGTCAAGTGTGATTGGGCATGTAGCAGGAATTTCTCCCTTACTACAGGGCAGGAATGGCTACCTTTCGTCTATAGGATGGAAGGGTAGGGTTCCTAGTGGTTGTGCAAGAAAAAAAGAAAGAAAAGGAAATAGAACAGAAATAAAACCCCTCTGCACACAAGGTTATGGGTTTATCTCCAAGACCCTACATACAACTTGTTAGAAAACCTGAAGACCTGTAAGCAAATAATGGATACTTGCAAGAACATGTTAGACCATAAACCTACAAGCAAAAATATGTTAGAAAAAACTAAAATGAACAACACAAAATAGACATTATACCTTCTATGGGTGGAAATGGGCCACCATGCCCTAGCTTGGAGAAGCACCTCTCTTGAGAATGGGGGAGATATGGCTCAATGGGAGGATGGATGAGAGGGAGGGTGGATGGCTTGAGAGGCAAATGGTCTTAAGGAACTCACTCAGGCAGCATAATAGTATGCAAGGAAGGAATGTTTTGAGAGTGACCCCCACCCCTCTATTTATAGTTTTTTTCAAGAATGTTAGGGTTTTAAGCCCCTGGTTGGGACATTAGCCCCTTTTGCTCAATATTTAACTCTTTTTGGGGTATTAAGCTCCTTTGAGGGGTTTTGGCCCCTTTTTGGAGGCTTTAGCCCCTATGAGAGCTATTTTGGCTCTTTTTAGGGGATTTTAAGCCATTTTGCACATTTTTGAGCCTTTTTGAGGGTGTGGGGGTCAAATGGGGTCAAATGAGGGTCATGCATGGGTGTCCTTGGGTGGTGTAGGCCATTTAGAGCTGAGCGAGGGAATTTTTGGGTTAACAGATTGCCCTCTGATGTGTGAGGGCAGGAGTTCATCGTATGGCTAATGGACATCAAAGGATTTTCTGTGGAGAGGTGGTGCTTTGTGGGCTGGGGCATGGTGGCTTTTGGTTTTTGTATTAATATGGTTCCCATAAATGTGTGAGATACAAATAATGTGTGACATGTATATGGACGAGGCAGGCATCCCCATGCTCATAACAATGTCAAAAGAATAATGTGATCTATGCTCTATAATACAAGAGTCGATCATGTACAACTGATGATACATAGTAGTTGCCTCAATGAGAGTCTGAATACAATACTGATCTCAAGAACTACTACATTGGACCCATGGCATTCTCATGTAATGCTAGCTTGCTGGATCTAGAATGGTACATAGTTGTATGGACTCACTAATGGACAGTCAGAGTCTCTGTGGTACAAGTATGCTGCATCAATCATAAATCTATATAGAAGCACCGTTGGGGCTTTTGAACACTGTCTCCAATGCAACCCGAAAAATCACAAGGGACATGAACCTATTGGGGTCCCTCAAATAGACTCATCAATGTGCTAGAGTCAAGTGACATTCGGGGTCTTCAACCAAATACTGCACGAACCAATACCCTATACGAATCTCAACGGTGCGATGATGTAGCTGGAGTCGAGCACGTGAGAAACAACCATCCCAAGAGGCACTAAGGACACCTCTCAAGTCATCCAAGCAACTCATCTGTGAGGTTAATGAAACCAGGATACAGGGACCTCTGGGTCTATCCTCTAGAATACATGTGTTGTCATCGACAGAGGGAGACCTGGCCCTGGTCAAGGAAATGGTGTTTCCTTGACCAGAATCGCAAAGGAGATAACCGAAAGATGTGAGACAATCTGAGGACTGACCCACTGAATGGGGGGGGGGGGGGGAAAGAGTTGAACAAGGGCAGAGGGAGGGGAGTAGACTCAAACTTCCTTTGTTCAGAG
>LPNX010265257.1:28552-161547 GCA_001517045.1 Pseudotsuga menziesii
CAACAAATGAAACTGACTCATGAAAAAGGGATCGTACCTATGATACAGAGAATGTCACTGCAGATGGGAAATACTTGGGGGAGGTAGACACTTTTGATTTTGATAGGATCCAAGGAAGACACATCGTAGAATACTCTGAACAAAGGCGACCCAAAGTGGGAATGCTACCAAACTCTTATCTATGGGGTGGTATCTAGAGACACCATTGTGGTACGATCTCGTGGAGTTTTGGCGATCCCGAGAAAGTAAATGCTCGATGGTGCTTTCAATTTTAGAGATTCTGAAAGCACGAAGAAGACTCCAGTGGGGGATCTTTTTCGTTGGTAGTCTCCTGTGCCCAAAAAAGGATAAAAGTATACACAGGAGAGATCACACATCCTTTAGGGGATGAGAGAAGTCTTTACCGTTGGTAGTCCAATCAAGCCAAAAAGGATTAAACCTATACTGACTGGACGGTCATTCAGATACTTTTACGACCATGAACGAAACCAAGTTTGCTCAGCAATATTTTCTTGATGAAAAGGCTGCAAAATAGATTAACGACAAGCCATGGTGATATTTTCTGTAAAGTTCGGCCCCTCTTCCCGAGAAAGCATAAAAGTATGCAGAGGGGAACGATCTTGGCTTGAATGTGCCAAGGTGGTCCTTTTCATTTGATGGTCTACATAGTCCGCAAAAGGAGATAAACGAGATGATGTAGACGCCATTTCCTATACTTTAACGAGCGGGAAAGGAAGTAGCTGCGCTCAACCATCTTTTCATTCTTTTAGGAGTCAGAAAAGAGCTTAAAAGAAACTCTAGTATGGTCAACTGATTGCAGTGGCACAGGCAGTGCCCCATGTTGGGACAGTGGACAATGGTCCAAAGGTCATCCGTATAGTATGGATTGAGAAGATGGCTCTTAAACATACCAATACATGCACGGGATAGATCACGGTAGAGGCACGCGAATCAGTGCAAAAAAGGCACGCAAACCGAGGTGGCTCTTGAACAGAGGTCAGAATAGTTGTGTGTGAGTTGTGGTGGAAATAATTGACTACATGTTGTGTGAGTGCAAGTCCGGAGGTAATTATATGCCAAATACATGCAAAGGAAATGATTTGTCTTTCGAACAATGGTCTAGAGATCCGCATAAGGTGCGGTGGATGGAGTAGACAACTATGTGTTAAAAATCAAAATGATTTGCCTTACGGGCGGTGGCCCGAGAACCCGCATGAGTGGCGGTAGGAAAGTATGATGCAAGTACAGGTCCGACGACACTTCCATCACCATGATGTGGCGCAAACATTGAGGTAATGTCTGAGGAGCAGTCCCAAAAATTACTTACTAAACATGAGACGATGGTCTCATAAGGAGATAGAGGGAAGAATTTTGAAACCAGTGGCGTGAACGACGTCTCAAATAGACTCTGTATGGTCTTGTTGTGTCGAACAGAATAAAATAGGTCAAATGGGGCCTTTATAAGGGTGGGGACCACTTTGTGAAGTGTCATTGTCAATGTTCACTGCAGAGTTGGAGAGGTGGGCCCTATATTTTCTTTTGCTGATTTCTCCTGTTCCGACCGGTGGTTTCAAGTTGAGCGACTTGCAGGTAAGAGCTCTTGCCAAATCTGTCCTTTTTGGTGGCTTACATTTTGAATTTGGTCACCTGGAGGTCCTCCATGAGCCTGTTGGGGTTTCATGGAGCCAAGTCACACCTTTCGAGGGAAAAAGAGTGACCTGGTCACACCCGTGAGGCATTTTTGAGCGACCTGGTAGCTCATTTTGGAGAAACAGGTGCGACTTGGCCCCTAGGTGACATTTTTTGATGAGAGCAGTGGCTAACAGCTGTGTTTTGCTTATGTAGGATGGCTGAGATTAAGTGGTGGGAGAGAGACTATAAAGACCTCTGGGAGGCAGCATTGCAGGACGAGAATGTGCATGATACATTGGCTCATTTTCGTTTACTGAAGTTCATGAGGATACCCCTTATGAAGAGCTTGCATTTGTTGCTGCAAACGTTGGTGAGGAGGCCTTCCTCTTCTAGGGCCAGCATATTGAGATCACGCTGGTGGATGTATACTTCTTGACTGGGCTCCCTATGTTGGGATTTGTTGGTGACTTGGCACCGGTGTTGTCTCAGGGGGAGACATTGGAGGAGTTATGTGACAGGCACTGTTATGCTACTACGTATGTGCGTGGCTCACACAACTTGATGTGTGACATTGAGAACCTGTCGACACGAGTAGTGGTGACATTACTGCTGTGTATCTTAGGTTCCATGGGGAGCCACAACATATCTGTAGGGCAACTGCAGTTGGTAGAGCGTGCTATGAGGGGCACTTATTATGGGTGGGCCCAGATGTATCTTTAGGCTGTTCGACGTCAGCTAAACAATGCAAAGGCATCTCGGGAAGCCTTTTTCTCGCTCCTTTTTATGTGCTTTCTTTTTTGAGAAAGTACCTACTCTGTGTCCGCACCAGGCTGTGCGGGATAGTGGTCCACATGAGCCGTAGATGCACAGGTGGTGCCAGATGATGGTACGAGAGGGTGGCGGTAGAGTGGGCCGCTTCTTCACTGAGGAGTTGTTATAGCAATGGTGTTAGCTTCCAGTGGTCATTGAGGAGTACCCGTATGCGGGTATGAACTATCATGGGGACCCTGAGATGCCTCGACCTCTAGGCCAGGCATGGGGACCAGCTGGTATGTATGTGTGATGCCTTTGTATTCATCTTTCTACATATTGTAGTTGATCTGGTGGATAGTTGTTATGATTATATGTGTAGACGATACTGTCTTTGTTTGTGTATGCAGATGTTGGTCCCCACCCACTGCCTGGGTATCAAAGGCGAGTGGTCGCTATTGCACCTACGGCGGTTCCTGCGGGGAACCCTCGCAAGCGATGGCGGGAGGTGGATGATTTTATGCCGTATCTGGAGCGGCTTGTTGATGGGATATTTGATGATGGCTGGCAACATTTGAATAATTATCTGATTACTTACATTCATAGTTTTCCTCCAGAGTGGACCTCTTTGATGAGGAGGGTGGTCGTGGCCTCTGATTACCTTCATCGGGAAACGAGAGGGGATCTTCCTACAGAGGATGAGTCTTTTGAGGAAGATGATGATACTGAGCCAGATGATGAGTCTGGGTTAGATTAGCAGCCAGTGGGGCTGCCCCTAGTGCGTTGGTGCACTTAGGATTTTTTGCATCGCTATGTATATTCAAATAAGAAAGCATATGTGGCTTCTCATTTTGTACTGGATATATTTTGGACATGCAACTTATCTATCTATATATAATTTTGACGCACGTGGATGCGCTTTTTATGGTTTTATATGCGAGTCTTTTTATGATGATGTGAAATGCAATGCCTAGATGATGTATTGTTACACTTGTGTGTGTGTTTTATACATGATTATGCATGATGTTATGGTTGTATGTTTCCTATATGCGATTATGAATGTGCCAATTTAGAATGTCATTAGCCATTTGATCTGCTACACTATTGAGGTTTCTGGGAACATGTGTGAATGTAATGGATTCAAATGTTCTAACCATCTGTTTAGTGTGTAGGAATTTTCTAAAGAGGCAGGGATCAAGTACCCAGTAGTAGTTGTTCAACTGGGAAACAAGCAGCTGGGAGTCCAAGAAGACATTGAGATGGCGAATGCCTAACTGGAGAGCGGCGGCCAAGAGGCCATTAACACCATCATACTTAGCCTGGTTGTTGGTCGCATTGCCTATGCATATCCCGTCGATATGGATAAACTCATGTGACGGGGAGTAGATGACCCATGTAGCCGAGGAGAGGTTCGGAGACCATCTGCTCGCTCCATCAGCAAATCCGATGTACTGGTCCGAGGTAGGATCCATCTGGAGCAATGAGGGGAAACAATACATAAGAATCACTTTTAAAAATGTGTAAAACAAAAAAGAGAAAAGACTATATTACAGGCTACACTACCGTCACTTAAAGAGGTGACATTAGAGGGAAAGTGGTTTGGAATTTCAAGGGATCAGCGGTCATTCCTTTGTGTGGCACAATGAACCTTAGGAGATGGCCCATTGGGACACAGAAAACAAACTCGAAATGGTTCAAGCGGATTTTGTATTTGCGACATTGTAGGAAGGCTTGCTGCAAGTCGTCTATGTGTTATGCTTGCTTCTGTGACCACGCAATGAGTCTGTTAAGATAGACCAACATGATGTAGATGAGGTCGTGGAAATAGTATGTCATGGCCCGCTGGAAGGTAGCTCCAGCGTTTTTCAAGACAAAGGGCATTACTCAATAAGCGAATGTGCCCCACAGGGTTTTGAATGCAGTATTGTAACGATCTTGTTTCCGGATCTGAATTTGGTTATATCCGGAAAAGCTGTCCATGAAGGAAAAGACCTGATGTCTGGTGCATGCATCGATAATATGATCGATGAAGGGTGTTAGGAAGTTGTCTTTGGGACACGACCCATTTAGATTGCGGAATTCTATGCAAACACAGATGGTACCTTGTTTTTTATTCACGGGAACGGGATTAGAAACCCAAGTGGTGTACGTAATGGGGTAAATGAATTCGGCTTTGTGCAGCTTCTCTATTTCGGCTTTGACTGCGGCCGCTTTGGAAGAATGGATGGGTCATTGCTTTTGGCGTATGAGGGCCACATCGGGCCATGTGTCGATGTGGTGTTCCACGATAGATGGATCCAACCCGGGCATTTCAGTGTAAGACGAGGAAAAATGTCATGGAATTCTTGGAAGAGAGCTTTGTAGGAAGCGACTTCCTCCAGGGAGTAGTATGCCCCCAGCATGATATCTTCAACAACCTGGGGATTGGTTGAGATGTTGATTTTGATGGTTGGTGAGATGTTGGCCATATTCCCTTATTCGAAGGTGTCTGGTGCCGGAATGGGGTTTTTGAACCAGTCGACTTTCCCATGAATGAAATATTTGGTTTCCACAGAAAACTGGTCCGACTGCAACACAAGTTCTTTAGGGAGGAAGAACGAGTGATGGTGCATGTCATCCCATGGGTATTCGGGGGCGGTTAAGGCTTCAAGTGTTGATGTATTTGTAACTTCGGAATGTATTCATCTATGTATCTTATGTATTGTAACCCGATGTTTATTCTGGGATGTATCTATTATGTATTTGAGTCATGTTGTCATGCCCCGATGTTCCGATCGAGAGGATCAATAATGTAAACAAGTCATGTCAAGTCATGGTGGGTAACCCTCTAATTGTCTAAGTGTTAAAGTCCCCGCAGTTCTGGGGAACTAGGGTTATTAGACTCTCCTAGTAGAGGTCAGCCCTAGTAGGGTTTTAGTCATGTCGGGATTAGTATAAATAGAGAACTGGAGTCTCTATTTATCACACAAGTCATACACACTCAAGTGTAGCGCATAGTTGAGGAAGGAGAAGACACTGGGGCTAGACAAGAAGAAGATTACTGCTGTTGGGAGATCACTTACTGTTTTGGGGATTTTACTGTTTTAGTGCTGAGTCTATCTTTGAGGAAGTTGCGGGGTTTTCTCCTTTATGGTTTCCCCGAGGAAAAACATTATGTTCATTGTCTCTTATGTTTAATTGATGTACTTGTTATTTTCTCAGTTAAAGATCCTAATAATGCTAGCTTAATGTTGAAAAACTAACATGGTATCAGAGCTAACCTGAGAAGAAGACACTGTGCAGCTGCGGGAACTAGGGCTTCCTAGTTTGTGGATCTTCCTCCATAGATTTTCAGCAAAAGTAAGGTGGAATAACTCTCCTCCTTAGGGCGCATCTTTCTGTTGAAACAGAATCCAATTCTGAGATTTTTCAGTTTTGGACCTGTCACTGCTGTCGAAAATTAGGGACAAATTTCAAGGCATTTGGGTGGATAGAACTCCGGAAAAGCAAAACCCTAATTTTCTCCTAAACCAACTCTGTAGGATTTCAGCGCAAGTTTCAGATCCGACATCTTGAACCTGGTAAGATCTAATATCTTTTGTATTTCCATTTGAGGTTCTCAGATAAAGATGTCTCATCATACCAAGCTTGATCAAAAGCTTGAGGGAGCTGATAACTTTCGAGCCTGAAAGTATAGGATCTCCCTGGTCCTGGAAGAGAATGAATTAGACTCCTACATTCATGAGGAGGTTCCAGTTCAAGAGGGAGATAGGCAAAGGCCTTACATAAGAAGAAGATGGTTATGGAAAAGAGGATCATTACTGATTCTATCAAGGATCACCTTATCCCGCAAGTGTCCTCTCTCAAGAGACCTAAAGCTATGTTTGATGCCCTAACCAAATTGTTTGAAGGGAAGAACATAAACCAGAATATGACTTTGAGAAATCAACTGAAGAATGTGAAGATTCAAAAAGTAGAGACCATCCAGTATTACTTCACAAGGGTTTCTCAGATCAAGGAACAATTGGAAGCTATAGATGAAGAAATGGAGAATGCAGAGATTGTGATGACTTTCATTCATGGCCTTCCTAGGTCATGGGATGCTTTCATTCAAGGAAGCTGTGCTAGAAAGAAGTTAGTCAAATTCAGTAGACTATGGGAAGAATGTTCTCAAGAAGAAGCACAGATATCAGCTCGAGAATAGAAGATGGGTAGTGAAGATCAAGCTCTCACAGTTCACTCCAAGAAAGGTAGAAGGAGACCTCATTACTCTAAAGGCAAGGATCCTCATCATAGAGATAACATTAAAAGAGACCTATCCAAAATGAGATGTTATACATGTGATGAAAGAGGACACTTTGCAAAATATTGTCCTAAGAACAAGGGCCACTCTCATAATAAGAAGGGGAATAAAAGAAGACATCATGCTCATGCTGCAGAGGATGATGAACCATCCAAGAAGAGATCCAGATATGAAAGTGAAGATTCTTCAAGCGCGGATGAATATGTTCTGATCTTTGCTCTCATAGGTAACATTTCTCATGGAAGTGATGATTGGCTTATAGACAGTGGGGCTTCCAAACATATGACTAGATTCAAGGAATCCTTTGTGACACTGTCAGAACATGAATCACCTCACAAGGTGAAGCTAGGAGATGACTACCAATATCCCATAAAAGGTAGTGGGGAATCTTCATATAAAATAGACTCTGGTAAGTCTCTAGCAATGAAAGAAGTATTGTTTGTGCCAGGACTCAAGAAGAACCTTCTATCCATATCAACATTGGATGAAAAAGGAATGAGGGTTGCATTCATAGATGGTTAAGTCATTATGTGGCCTAGAGGAAAGACTATCGATGATGCGGTAGTGATTGGAGAACAAGAAGGAGGTTTGTACAAATTGAAGGGACATCCAGAACAAGCCTTGGTCCATGACACAGTAGAGCCAAATGAGCTTTGGCATAGAAGGCTTGCACATGTGCATTATAGAGCACTACCTGGTGCAAGAAAAGTTGTTGAAGGTCTTCCAGAATTCCAATCAAAACATGATGGGGTTTGCAAAGGATGTGTGAAAGGGAAGAATACAAATAAGACATTTCCCAACAGCGAAAGCAAAGCCAAAGGAATACTAGAAATCATCCACTCAGATGTATGCAGTCCTATGTCATCAAACTCACTAAGCAGGTATGCATACTATGTTTCTTTTATTGATGATTTTTCTAGAAAGACATGGATTTATTTCATGAAGAACAAAGATGAAGTATTCAGTAAGTTCAAGGAATTCAAAGCCTTGATCGAGAACCACACTGAAAAGAAGATCAAGACTTTTCGATCAGATAATGGCAGAGAATTCACTTCGAATGAATTCAAAGAGCTATGCAAAGAATTAGGGATTAAGAGGGAGTTGTCCACTCCTTATAATCCACAACAGAATGGTATTGCGGAACGGAAGAATAGAACCATCATGGAAGCTGCAAGAGCAATGCTTCATGATCAAGATCTTCCTATGCATCTTTGGGCTGAAGCTGCTAGAACAATAGTGTATGTACAGAACCATACTCCACATAGAGTACTCGAGAACAAGACTCCTGAATAAGTCTTCTCTGGCAAGAAACTAGAAGTCAACCATCTCAGAATATTCGGTTGTCCTGTGTACATACACATTCCAAAAGAAAAGAGAACAAAATTAGATCCTTCAGGAAAGAAGGGCATATTTGTGGGATACTCTGAAAGCTCGAAGGCTTACAGAATCTATTTCCCAAGATACAAGAAGATTGACATCAACAGGCATGTAACATTTGATGAAGACACAGCTTACAACAAATCCAGAAAGAGACATGCTGAAGAACCTGAAGAAGCAAAAGAAGAAGCACCCAAAATTCATGATACAACCATGAATGAAGAAGCTCAAGAAGAAGATCGAGATTTCAAGGAACCACAAATACCAGTAGATCCACCTCTGGAGAAGAATCCTCATAAGAGGAAACCTGCTTGGGTACATGAACTTATCCAAGGTGTAGAAAGATATGGGGCTCCAGAAGAGAATCACAGAGAAAGAAAGAGGACCAGATCCTGCTCCGGGTATGTAGCCTTACTATGTGATTTCATTGATAAAGAACCTTCCAGTTATGAAAAAGCAGCATAACAGAAAGAATGGAAGGATGCTATGATCGAAGAATATCAATCAATCATGAAGAATTATGTTTGGGATGTTGTCCCAAGACCAGAAGGGAAGTTAGTTGTAACTTCCAAATGGATCTACAAGATCAAGCATGCTGTAGACGGTAGCATTGAAAAGTATAAAGCAAGATTTGTAGCTCGAGGTTTCTCTCAGAAGGAAGGGATAGACTATGAAGAAACCTTTTCACCTGTTGCCAGATACACTTCCATCAGATCAGTACTTGCTCTGGCTATAGTGATGAAATGGAAGATACACCAGATGGATGTCAATAATGCTTTCTTGAATGGTGTAGTGGAAGAGGAAGTGTATGTAGAACAACCACTCGATTTTGAGACACATAACAGAGAGTCTCATGTATGCAGATTGAAGGAAGCCCTGTACGGTTTGAAACAGGCACCCAAGACCTGGTACGGCAGAATTGATAGCTTTCTATCCAGTTTGGGCTTTACCAAGAGTAAAGCAGATTCCAACCTTTACTATAAGGTTGAGGATGGCAACTCAGTGATGCTTCTACTATATGTAGATGATCTATTTGTGACAGGTACAGATGGGTTGATTGCTGATACAAAGAGAAATCTTGCTGCCGAGTTCGAAATGAAGGACTTGGGGATGATGCATTACTTTCTAGGTATGGAGGTGTGGCAGAGTACAGATGGAATCTTCCTTGGACAAGGGAAGTATGCAGTAGAGATCTTGAAGAGGTTTGGGATGATGGACTACAAGGCTATGGCCACACCTATGGCATCAAACCTGAAGCTATTGAGTGAGGCTTCATCAAATTCGGTTGATGCTACTATGTATCGTAAAATGATTGGGTCATTGAAGTACCTGACAAATAAGAGACCAGACATTTTCTTTGCTATGAACACCTTGAGCCAGTTCTTGACAGATCCAAGAAATGTTCACTTGATTGCTGCAAAACATATTTTGAGGTACCTGAAGGGTACAGTTGATTATGGGATCAAGTACGATGCGAATCAAAATATTAACCTGGAAGGTTATGTTGATTCAGATTTGGCAGGAAGTGCCATCGACAAGAAAAGCACTTTAGGATGTTGCTTTAGTATGGGATCAGGTGTGATCTCTTGGTTTAGCAGGAAGCAATCTTGTGTGGCACTGAGTATAGTTGAAGCAGAGTATGTCACAGCTTGTTCAGCTACTTGTGAGGCAGTATGGCTGCGAAAGCTACTGTCTGATATATTTGATCTCCATTTGGATGCTACTTGTATACATTTTGACAACCAGATTTGTGTGAAGTTGTCAGAAAATCCAGTGTTCCATGACAAGTCGAAGCACATCGAGATCAAGTATCACTATATCAGGGATATGGTGCAGAGGGGAGCAGTGAAGCTCCATTATGTGGCGACGGAGGAACATATAGCTGATATATTGACGAAGCCATTGGCTAGGCTGAAGTTCGAGTACTTCAAGGAGAAGCTTGGTGTTCTCCAGATCGAGGTTTCCTCCAAGAGAAAGTGATGAGACCCATAGCCATTCTATCATGGTGAGAGGATTGGTTCCTTCCATGGTCAGATGTAAGGGCTGAGCCATTCTGTCATGGTGAGAGGATTGGTTCCTTCCATGTCAGATATGAGTGCTGGCCATTCTGTCGAGTAGGACAGATGTAAGGGAAACTGCCATTCAGGAGAGTGGAGGCACCTAGTTAGTTACCAGGAAAATTATTCTAGGACTAAGAATCCATTCTAATGTGACAGAGGGATGTGTTCCCACTTGATCAGATGTAAGGGATGAACCATTCTGTCATGGCTAAAGGATTAAGTTCCTCCCATGTCAGTTGTGAGTGTTGGCCATTCCAACGAGCAGGTCAGATGTAAGGGCAACTGCCATTCTCTAGGAGAATGGAGGCACCTGGTCAGTTACCATGTAGCTTAGTCGAGGACTGGGGGCCATTCTGATATGATTGTTGGGATGTGTTCCCTCATGATCAGATATGAGTGCATAGCCCTTCCATCAGTAATGGGATGTGTTCCCTCACTGGGTGGATGTAAGTGTAGAGCCCTTCCATCAGTAATGGGATGTGTTCCCTCACTAGGTGGATGTAAGTGCAGAGCCCTTCCATCAGTAATGGGATGTGTTCCCTCACTGGGTGGATTTAAGTGCAGAGCCCTTCCATCAGTAATGGGATGTGTTCCCTCACTGGGTGGATGTAAGTGCAAAGCCCTTCCATCAGTAATGGGATGTGTTCCCTCACTGGGTTGATGTAAGTGTAGAGGCCTTCCATCAGTAATGGGATGTGTTCCCTCACTAGGTGAATGTAAGTGTAGAGGCCTTCCATCAATAATGGGATGTGTTCCCTCACTGAGTGGATGTAAGTGCAGAGCCCTTCCATCAGTAATGGGATGTGTTCCCTCACTAGGTGGATATAAGTGCTAGGACTTTCTGATATGATTATAGGATTGGTTCCTACATGATCAGATGTGAGTGTTGGGCATGCCTTTTTGACGAGTAGGTCAGATGTAAGTGCTGGGCGAAGACCTACATGATGGCTAGGCCTACAACCAGTATGAAAAAGGGCTAGCTCTGTAGAACTTCCTATGAGGAGAAGAATCCAGTGATTATAGCACCAGTGATGATCCAGTGATGATAGCCAGTGATGATCTAGATCCAGTGATGATCGAGATCTAGTGATGATAGCCAATGATGATCCAGATCAAGTGATGATCGAGATCTAGTGATGATGATGACTAGTGATGATCCAAATCGAGTGATGATCCAGATCCAGTGATGATGTCCCATGATGATCCAGATCGAGAGATGATCCAGATTTAAAGAATGAAGATGACTTAAAGATGAAGATGACTTGAAGACGAAGATGACTTGAAGACTCAGAAGACTTGAGGTGCAGATGACAAGATGATCCAGTTGATACAAAGAAGAAGACCAGTGCTGAAAATTGTGTCGAAAGAATACCTTCCTAGTTAAGAGGGAGTGTTGATGTATTTGTAACTTCGGAATGTATTCATCTATGTATATTATGTATTGTAACCCGATGTTTATTCTGGGATGTATCTATTATGTATTTGAGTCATGTTTTCATGCCCCAATGTTCTGATCAGGAGGATCAATAATGTAAACAAGTCATGTCAAGTCATGGTAGGTAACCCTCCGATTGTCTAAGTGTTAAAGTCCCCGCAGTTCTGGGGCACTAGGGTTATTAGACTCTCCTAGTAGAGGTCGGCCCTAGTAGGGTTTTAGTCATGTTGGGATTAGTATAAATAGAGAACTGGAGTCTCTATTTATCACACAAGTCATACATACTCAAGTATAGTGCATAGTTGAGGAAGGAGAAGACACTAGGGCTAGACAAGAAGAAGATTACTGCTATTGGGAGATCACTTACTGTTTTGGGGCTTTTACTATTTTGGTGCTGCTTCTATCCCTGAGGAAGTTGTAGGGTTTTCTCCTTTATGGTTTCCTTGAGGAAAAACACTGTGTTCATTGTCTCTTGTGTTTGATTGCTGTACTTGTTATTATCTCAGTTAAAGATCCTAATAATGCTAGCTTAATGTTGAAAAAATAACATCAAGTATCTCCTAATAATTGCGGAAGCAACGAAGAGACAGGTCTGATGGACCATCATTGGTGGTGGAGAATAGAGGGTCAGTAGAACTGGACATCATGTAAATGGACATGGTGTCCGAAGAAGGAGGTGAGGGGTGAACTTCTTCGATCAGGGTGATCTCAGATTCAAGGGAATGTTGTCGAAGGTTGGCTAAATCCATTCGGAACTTGGACAAGTCTTGGTAGTGGTGAGAATAGTGTCCATACAAACTGCAGAGGGCACAAGCATGGTTCATTCTCAATGACTTGTTTCTCACTATTGGCTCGCTTGGGAGTTCAACCACGGGGAGATTTTACGTTGTATCCATGGCATCCAAATGCGCATGGATTATGGGAATCTCAGGGCAGATTTGAGTTGGATGGCCCTGTTCTTTGCAAATGGTGCAAGGCGAGATCTATCAAGGTTCATCGGTAGCTTTCATGTTTTTTCCCCTGGCCCTTTTTGGGTGGGTCGGTGTGGGTGCGGGTGTGGTGGTTTGTTTTTGAGGGCCAGGTGGAGGATGAGATTCGACCGCAATGGGTTGCATGGGGGTTAATACTACCTGGGGCATTGGTGGCTAAGCCAGTGGATCAAGATACCACACAAGAATTCCCAATGTAAAGTTGGGTAAGTTTAAGGTGGCTATTACTAGCTTGCTCATGACACCGAGCGGGGGAAAGAGGAAGAGAATTGTCTGGACTGGATAGGAGCTTAGATAAATCCTTGATGGTTGTATGTGGGGATGAAGTTGTGGTGGTGGCTGTGCGTAATGCTACGGCTATGGATGATGTTGCGGCTGCTGTTGATGTTGCGGCTATGGATAGTGTTGCAGTTGCGGTTGGGGCTGCGGCTGCGATTGTTGTTTGGGTGCAGCAGTGATGGATGAGAGCATGCACAAATCTGTAGTCTCTTTTGGTGTTGGCGATGGTGACATTAAGGGAAATGAAGCCATCATGGTGGTATCAACAAACAACCCAGGGCCCACATTCAACAATGGGGAGGCTGGTATGTTGTCAACCATGGTGTTGACCACAGGGATAACATTGGTGGGTGTGGTTAGCCCTTGCAGATCAATGGTGTTGATTGTAGGGATACCATTGGTGGGCGTCGTTAGCCCTTGCGGGTCAACCGTCACGATTTTTCCTTCGTGGTGGAACATTATGAGACGAAAAACAGTTGATGCTACGACTCTCATGGCGTACATAGTACTTCTTCCGAGGAGAAGATTATAGTCCAATTGAGCATTGACAACTTCTATGTCAATCAATACTATTTTCTCAACTAATGTGATGGGGACATGGGGGAGGATTCCTTGGGCTTTAGTGGGATGGCCATTATAAGCCCACATATTTGTAGAGGATGGTTGCAGAATTGGGGATCCAAGCTTCTGCCAGACTAGGGTAGACATAATGCACGTGGATGGCCCCTCATCCACTATGCACCGGTGTACGACCATATTCCGGATAGACACCGGTATTTGGAAGGAAATGGTTGACGGCATCCGTGGTTCTCCATTCTCCATGTCGAATGTGGTCAACTTGGAGTCAGAGGGATCCATAACACCAAGGGCAGCTAGTAAGGCTTTCAACTGCGTTGGGAAAGTTTTGAGTACCTCAAGAGTAGACATGGTGGTAGGTGTTTGGGCCAAATCATCCACGATGTTGTAGCTGACAGCAAATCTAGCCGTGGCGTTATTGGCAACCCGGCGTATGGGGGGCATGGAAAATGGGGTAACTGAAGAGGTGCGTTTGTTGTTTTAGACGTAGATGTCGCTGATGTGTCAGCAGGTTCAATGTTGGTTCCATTTTGATTTTGTCTAGTTTGTAAATTGACCTCTTCAGTTATCATAGATAGTAGGTGGTGGACACCTGTTTCTACCATGGGAGGTGACCTTGGAGCGTTGGGATTGGCTTGGGGAGGGGGTCCGGTTGCCACCAATCCTTGGACTAGTAATGGGTTTTGGAACACCATAGGAGGAGGTCCTGGTGGTGTCGGGTTGGGTTGGGCTTGGTCTATTGTATTGGTGGCATGTTCAACCTCATTTCTAATGGCCTTTTTAGCGTGACCCATGAAGGGACACTCATATGTGTAGTGCCCGTAGACCTCGCATAGTGTGCACGGTTGGTTTGTATACAACGGAGTGTTGCATCTTGGTGCATTTGGTCATTGAGGATTTTGGGCTGGCCAGTTCGCCGTGGCATTGTTGGGAGGATTTGGTTTTTGACCACCTCCCTATGGTTGATTATTGCCTTGGTTCCGGGCTTGGTTATTTATGGCTTGCCCTTGTTGGTTATTGGGGGCTGGCTGGTTGGGATGGTTTTGCTGTGCAAATACATGTCCCAATGGAGTAGGGGCGGGGGCTTGAACAGCTTGCACCGGTGGTTCATAGTAGACTTAGGTGGATGTTGGTGCCACGAATGTGGGCATTTGTCCTGCATATTGCTGTGTTGGCCAAGCCAATGCCTGGGCCTGCTGCGGTGGCACAGGTTGTGCATAAGAAGTTGTGGCTCCGGACTGGGACATCATTCTTGCATAGTCCAGAGTTTGGTTTTGGTAGGAAACACTAGGGGTGTTGCTTGGTTGTGGTGGTATTGTAGGTGGTGTCAGACGGTGCTGTGGTTGGTGAGAGACAGAACCTATGATTCCATCTACAGAATGGGATGCCCCTGGTGCATCCCAGTAGGAGGTGCCTGCACAGGGAGCATCTGGAATGACATTGTAAAGGTATCCAGACTATGCATAGATTAGATCAAACTACTAGGCTTTCAAGATGGCCTCCTCTTTGGATTGGGGTTGTTCAGATGCAATGTCCTTTGCTATAGGTGGGAGCAAGGTTTTTAGGAACCAATCTAGGAAGATCCTGTCATCAAGTTGGATCTTGCACAAACTATGGCATCACCGCCACTCATGGATGTGGTCAGTTATGTGGGTCGCATTGTTTTGGTGGCAAGATAACAAGATTTCCACCCCTTTTTCATATCTAACGGGGAGTTGGAAATATTGCAGGAACATGAAATTCAGGGAGTTGAAATCCGGGTACTTGGCTTGTGGTAGCTCAATGTGCCACTTGGCTGCAGCACCTGTGAGGGTGCATTGGAACAGTCAGAGTCTGATCGAATCATATATGATGATGTTTGATGAGAACCATAGATGAAACATCATGATGTGGTTTTGGGGGCACTACCCTGCCTTCCCTTCAAACTTGGGAATGTCTGAGGGAAGTTTGGTTGGCATGGGAGGCCAAATTTTTTGATGGCGAATAGGGTCATTTGTTAATTGAGCCAAGTCGGGAAAGTTGAAACGTGCCATGAAAGCAAGGTTTGAGCCTAAGTTGATGTGAGATGGGGCAACCATGGTGGTGGGCTTTGCAGGGACATGATGCACCTGCATAACTGGGGGTACTTGTGGCACCATTGTGGATGGGCCAGTGCCCCCAAGTGTGTTAAGAGGGGCAATGTAGGTGGAAGGGCCACTGCCCCCATGTATCCCAAGTGGGACAGTGTGGGTGGAAGGCATACTACCCCCATGTGTTACAGGTGGGACCACTTGATTCGTCAATGTAGGCGGTGGTAGCTGGCTTATCAGGGTTTGCATGGCCATGCTGGGACCACCAGCAAAGGTGTTGGTGGTGGTGTGGGGTGTGGACATGGGTCCACTACCAATCACCACGCCAAAAAATGGATCCAGGTTTGCACCAGCCATGGGGCTTGATGGTGTAGTGTGCAAGTCTGGCTCAGATTGGTATGATTCTGAGTCAGAATCAGAGGCTGTGTGGCCTTCTAATGGTGCAGAGGGTCATCGAGAATGGTATCGACGGTTTTGGTTCAAGGACCCGAACTGTGGTGGGTCTCCTCTCAAGCGCGAGGAAGAACGTGGGGGATCAATCGTGTTTGATTTGTATGTCAAAATGGTGAAATATGGTGATGATTTTTGGACCCCAATTTTGATGGCTTCCTATTGGCTTCAGGTGGTCACTCGGCCACTAAGACTACCAGGAGACATTGCTTGGATTTTTCCTCATGGGATTGCTAGTCAATCGGTGGGGGTCGTTTCCCGTTTCGTTTGGCAATTCCTCTCAGCGTCCAGCTACTTTGGGGTTCCCGTGGTACTCCTCACAATGAGTTTTTGGGCTAAGCCCAAGTACTTCCCATGGTTAAGGCAGTCAGGGACCTATGTCCTCAAAGACTGCAAATGTTTGAATTAGTGTAAATTGTAAATTTTAATGGCTCACTCAGCGTCATGAACTGAGTTTGGTTGGTTTATATGGTATGGTTTGTGTTTATGTATTTTGTCTTTCTGCTATAGTTAGTGGTTGCTTAAATGGTTTATGAATATTCCATAGAGTTCATAACATTGTCAATGAAAGCAGTAAATGATAATCAGAATTTTTACACATGTGCCATTTGTGAATTTGAACTATGATAGCATGACTAGGTGACTACCTTGCACCTATATTTCTCTTCAACCAAGAAAGGGTGCTTGGCTCTCAACACAATGGGACTAAGCCCATCCTTAGATCCACATGTCACCCTCTAGATGCAAGGTCGGTCAAGAGGGAGGACACTGAGCGCCGTGAGAAGCCCTCCTCTACCCCCTCTACCTTCCAAGTCACCCATTTTTAGTGGCTTTGAAAAATGATAGGTGAAGTGCCTATTACTATACGAGCTTCACCCTTCGTCTTATCCCATAATACCTCGAAGGGTGATGACTGGGTAGAGAAGGAAGGGCTAGGCAAGATGTTGATTTTAATTACAGTAATTTTTAATCAAGCTTTGATCATGTTCATTTATCCATTAACCATTTAATTTATCATTGATTTACACATGCTGTAAATAAAATGAACCAATACTGAACATAAACAAAAACAGATTTAATGGATAGAGGCGGATGAGCCGCACTAACAGTCCTTAACTTTAAAAAAATCAAAATCTAAGAGACAGATCACACTTTTCGGGTCAAATGTGGCAAGGGGGTCGCCAAATTTTCCCAAAAACAAGTGAGGGGGTCGCTCAGAACCTGCAGACAGAAGCAGGCTGACTTTTGAGAGGGGTTGCACCTTTTGGGGCAAAATGGGCAACTTGGTTGCACCTGTTAGGATTGAATGAGCGACCTGGTCCCTTCTTTTAGCTAGATAAGAGCGACCTGCTTCGAAAAGTGATTTTTTTTTAATCCTGACCCAGATCCGGCCAACAGTAACCTGTACTATGGCCAAATGGGCTCGAATTGGCCTTGAGGAGGCTCGACAGTAACTAGAAATGCAGAAAAACAGAGATCTAAGCTATATTTGACAGAAATTTAAACCAGGGAAACAAAATAGAAATAAAAACTGAAACTTGTAAAAACAATCCATGGATCCTATGGGATCGACCTGGTATGGCCGCCAGTTCTGTAGCAGGGATTTCTCCCTTACTATAGGGCAGGAATGGCTACCTTCCGTCTATAGGGCAGAAGGGTAGGGTTCCTGGTGGTTGTGCAAGAAAAATAGAAAGAAAAGGAAATAGAACAGAAATAAAACCCCTCTGCACACAAGGTTATGGATTTAGCTCCAAGACCCTGCATACAACTTGTTAGAAAACCTGAAGACCTGTAAGCAAACAATAGAGACCCGCAAGAACATGTTAGGCCATAAACCTGCAAGCAAAAATATGTTAGAAAAAACTAAAATAAACAACACAAAACATACATTATACCTTCTATGGGTGGAAATGGGCCACCATGCCCTAGCTTGGAGAAGCACCTCTCTTGAGAATGGGGAAGTTATGGCTCAATGGGAGGATGGATGAGAGGGAGGGTGAATGGCTTGAGAGGAAAATGGTCTCAAGGCACTCACTCGGGCATCATAACACTATGGAAGGAAGGAATTTTTTGAGAGCAACCCCCACCCCTCTATTTATAGTTTTTCTCAAGACTTTTAGGGTTTTAAGCCCTTAGTTGGGGCTTTAGCCCCTTTTTTGGGCTTTTAGCCCCTTTCGCTCAATATTTAGCTCTTTTGGGGGTCTTAAGCTCCTTTGAGGGGTTTTATCTCCCTTTTGGAGGCTTTAGCCCCTATGAGAGCTATTTTGGCTCTTTTTAGGAGATTTTAAGCCCTTTTGCACATTTTTGAGCCTTTTTGAGGGTGTGGGGGTCAAATGAGGTCAAATGAGGGTCGTGCATGGGTTTCCTTGGGTGCTGTAGACCATGTAGAGCTAAGTGAGGGATTTTTTTGGTTAACAGGGCCTACCTAAAAGAAAAACCCCAGAATGTAATACCTAATGCCTTCACGGAGAAAAAATTTTACTACCCTAAATTCAACAGTTATTTTTAGAATTGAATCATGTCCTCCCCACATGCTCAAATCAAAGTGATCAAACAAAGGCCCCAATTCTAGGTGGATTATGGATAGTCCCTCCAATGTATATCGAGTTTATACCCCAATTCGAAGTGATCAAACAAAATCCCCAATTTTAGGTAGATTATGGATAGTCCCTCCAATCTATATCGATTTTATCAGCCCTATCGAAAAGGTTAAGTATTTATTAGTCCACTATAAGGAAGAACTTTAAATTCTCCAACAAATATCACTACAAGTTGGGTGTCTAGTTTCTACCAAAGTCAACAAGGAAGACGAATCATAAACACACGTTTGGGAGGTTTGCGACAACGAGGATGTTGAAATCATGCTCTTTGCTAGATCATTGCACTCCCAGTCCCTCATTCATGAACTTCCATTGAGGGATTCCCTTGTTTAGATATATTGGTAGACAATTTGTACTTCTTGTTTCCATTATTAGAAGGCTGACAAGAAAATGAAGGGGTCATATTCTACAACATTCACAGTGTCAGTTGTTAAATATTTTATCCTTTCAACTATTGGATTTCATTAAGGAAATTGGAACAATTCAAACACTTATATTCAAATATTGTTCTTTCTGTCAACCTAATGTTTACAATTCATGGCAGATAAATAACATTGACAGATTTGGAACTCAAATACAATGCTCTTTCTTCTTTCTCCTTCGTCCAAACGAAGTTGTGGTCCTAGACTATGAAAAGTATACATTATTTTGGTTCTGATTTCATTTAAATACTGGGTTTTTTAAGGTTACATCTCTTGAGTATTCGAGACTTAGTCTGGCGGAAACACAATCACATAATACATTACAAATTTCAAACAACATTTTGGATGGAGAAATTTTAAACCCTTATATTTATAGAATCAGAAGGAATTCCAACAAGAAACACATTTAACTTTTATGCACATATAAAATGTTACACAAGTGTAAAATGCTATACATACTTGTAAATTAAGAACAACCAAGACGACAGCTTAGCTCTGCATAATCTTCTGGAGGAGATATAAATTAGGGAGACACTGAAGCATAGAATTGGAGAGTTGAGAGTCTGAGTCCCGACCTCTGACTGTCCTATACTCGTAAACCCAAAATAATTTTTTTTCTTACAGATATCACCAATCTCATTAAGTTCAGGGAAGCTCAATCTAGCCTACCCAACATTCTACCTTTGCTTCTCTTGCTCCTACCTATGGAAAAGGTGGAACCTTCAAGTTTCCCACCACAGAAGACAACAAGGAATTCGAGTTTGCAACTGTTTTCTTCTACAGAAAGATGATTGGAAGCAATGACATCTCAATTCCACAATATCCCCACGCTCCTGAGTTGGTTTACCTTGCCCGAGGTAGGCGAATGCATGTTTGTGTATTTCACATGATTAAAAAAAAATCATTTTATAATTGCTTCTACATAACATAGATATATCTGTGCAGGTGAGGAAAAAATAGCTATTGTTTTCCTAAGGTTTCCAAAGACTTTCAGAGATCATTCTTCGTTATGAGGGTGCTCAAGGTGTAGACCAAAGAGCCCACAGGAGGAAGAAGAAGAAGAAGAAGAAGAGGACTCATGTCAAAAGGTGAGGTGAGTGAGGAGGGGAGATGTAATAGCGATAATTGTAGGAAAACCCACTGGTGCTATAATGATGGGAATGAGCCTCTCTAAATCGTAGACATTGTAGACATCGGAAACCCTCATAAATAGCTTGGGCAAAAGAGTTACCAAGTAAGCATCCCAAAAAATTAAGTAATGATAATATTCAGTTAGGTATATGACAAAATCTTTTGTTTCTTTTAGATATGACTATATGAATATTGTACAACCATTCTCTCTGGCTAGCCCTCCATTCCAGTTTCCTTTGTCTCTACTTCCTAACCCCCTTCCTCCGATGAGACAGGTAGACTAAGCGGCCTAGGTGCACCGTGGGAGACTGGGAGTGCTGATTCAAATGATTCTAACCCTAGTAAATGA
Source organism: Pseudotsuga menziesii (assembly GCA_001517045.1). Taxonomy (NCBI): domain Eukaryota; kingdom Viridiplantae; phylum Streptophyta; class Pinopsida; order Pinales; family Pinaceae; genus Pseudotsuga; species Pseudotsuga menziesii. The sequence goes on from LPNX010265257.1 coordinate 48,954, forward strand.
ATGGAAATTGGAATAAATACTAGAATCATGGACTAACTAGTATAGGGTATGATTCATGAGCACAAACAAAGGGTGGCGTACTGCTTTCCTACTACCAAAGATCCGTCATCCCAGTCTTGTGGTGTTCATAATAGAAATGTCTATTACTGGGTGAAACCCTGGTCTGGAAACTTACATACCCGACATTGGACCAGGTCAGGTTCAAATCTAGCAAAGATTGCTCAATTCATTGTAAATTTCAACTTGTAAGTTGTAAACCAAAAAACAACACCATTAGTTTTTCCTTACGGAGCCTTGACAGTGGAGTGTTATCAAATCAATTCACCATCCATGGATATGACTCATATGAGTATTTAATTTCACATCATATACTCAAATACTCAAGTGATTTGTAAGTTGTGAGATCACGTGACTTGGTGAACAATAAGATGATAGATGGAAAATTGAGTTGGTGGGTGGCATCATCTCATACCAAGATTTAATAAAGTTGGTGAATCAGTAATGCATGCTAATGCCATTAAATTCTTTGAAAGTGAACATCGAATCATGAGTCACAATCCTGACTCACCGACTTGAACTTGGCACTAGGAAACCTAGTGGCCCACCGTGGTCCGTGTCGATTGGGACTGAGATCCTCATCCATGATCCGACTATTAAGGGCACTTGGGAAGACTCTGAGTCCCGATTCTCCGATAGTCCACTGAATCCCTCGATAGAAAAATTTTGTAGCTGCCCTTCTGTTGCAAATTTACCGAAGCTTACTCAATTTCATTATTGAAGTGCTAAATTTACTGAGGCTTACTCAATTTCATTATTGAAGTGCTAGAAATGAAACTAATTTTTTTTTGCATTGTAAAATTCCTTGTGGCCTTCTATGACGTTTAAAATGGCCTTTGAAGGGCTGTGAAGGCTTCAAATTTGAAGCCACGTAACATGCATTTCTCCCCCGCTTTTATGTTTCCACTTCTACATACTCATGTAATATTCTATGGATTTCAATTTGTGTTGAAATATTAGTTTTCATGCAAGAACAGATGCGTCCTGACAAAACACAAAGGAACCATTGTTCGATCAAAAACCATTAAAAATAGTAATGGTTTTTGTGATATATAAATTTTTAGTATAGAGACAAATACATCGGTGAGTAATATTTTATGAGGGACAGATACTTAAAGGCTATATTTATTTATCATCAACTTTTACTTGGACCAATTTTAGCTTATCAACCTTAAGAAAGATAATTTTTGATTTACTATAAAATCTTGTTATTATTGTGTCTAATAAAGAAAACTATATCAACTTGTATAAAATTCTTAATACTTTTGATTTACTATAAATATTGTTATTATTGTGTCTAACAAAAAAAACTATATCAATTTGTATAAAAATCTTAATACGAGAAAAAAAATCCTCAAAACTATATATATTTTATGAGGGATAGATACTTAAAGGACTATATTCATCATCAACTTTTACTTGGACCAATTTTAGCTTATCAAGCTTAAGAAAGATAATTTTTGATTTACTATAAAATCTTGTTATTATTGTGTTTAACCAAAAATAACTATATCAACTTGTATAAAATTCTTAATACTTCAGAAAAGAAATCTCAAAACTATATATATGAAGCACATAATGTTGCACATGATATTATAAATGACAGAGAGAGAAAAGTTGAAAGTATGTCGGTTTCAACGAGGGACATGAACTGATTATCGTAACGTTAATTAATATATATATTTGGAACACAGGGAAAATAAGAAGATATTTATAACAAAACAATCTTAGGAAAATAATAGAAATGTATATTATTAATGATTGAAAATAATAAAAGATTTTATTTTTTATTTTTTTATATTATCAGTAATATTTATAATTAAAATTAAAAAAAACTTAAATAAAAATGTAATTTTAAAAATTAGAATAAAATAAAAATGTTTTAATAAATATTTTTATTTTTTTGTAAATTAAATAAAAAAATTATATATATAGAATGGGTCTTATCATATTCTCTTTGTTGAAGTGGGTCTTTCCCTTTTCTAGAGCATTGCTATGACTAGGCACTTGTACAAGTATGACATAAATAACATAAGAAACTAGGGACTTCCTAAAATTGCTTTAAACTCAAGTCAAAACCAACTAGCCCTCAAGCACTCTTGATTTAAAGATACCATGGCTTGGTTAAACCATTGGGGCATTAATGAAAATGATATTTTGCACAACATTGATAATGTCAAAAATATATCCACAGGTAAACAGGGCATTGGACTATTCCTAAAACTCCATGGGTAGAAAGGGTTTGCCATTTGTGTGAAAATCACTTTCTCTTAGAGTGCCTTGCTTACACCCACATTAGATATGGTTTCATAGTATTGATACAATAAAAACCTTTATAACCTCCTAACTTGCCAAAATTACGCTAAACTTGAAAAACTTCTTGGCAAGCTATTTGAGCACACTAACAAGATTTAAAAGTAAACCAAGTATTTTCTTTCTTAAGGTTAGATAAACCAAAGTTGATCTCAATGAGCATTAATGATCATCATCATATATAATTTTATGTTAATATATAATTTTATGTTAAAATTAATAAATTATTATAAACTAACCAAAAATATATATGAAAAATTTATTAAAAAAACAAAAAATAAAGTTTAAAAAAATATTAATATCTTCAACCATTTTTTACGGACTTCAAAATGAAAATTGGTAAAACTAACACAAACACATTCAAATATATTAATGTATTGTAACCATATTGATTCAATATCATAACATTTCAAAATGGGTCATATTAAATTAAGACCATAATATTTAAAATAAAATGAATTGTTTTACAAATTTATTTATTATTGATTCGGATATATTAATGTATTGTACTCATATTGATTAAATACCATAACATTAAAAAAGGAGTCATATTAAATTAAAACCATAATATTTAAAATAAAATGAATTGTTTATATGTTTATTTATGATTACATATTTTTCTATATAATCATATAGATTCATAATAATTTAGGAGTTAATAAAGTTTAATGTATGAATATATTAATGTAAAATAATAAATTGAGTTATGATATATTTATTATTATGAATTTTTTAAATTTCCCAATATATTGATGATGATAATGGTGATGATTAATGTCTATTAAAGTTTGTTTGGTTTATCCAACTTTAAAAAAGAAATAGGAATTATTTATATTGTTGTTAGATTTTATTCCTATGATCAAAATCTTAGAAAGACGACTTCCTAGGTCACCATAGTTTTGACAAGTTAGAAAGATCATGGAGGTTAGAATTGTAGCAAAGATTAGGAAACGGTGATTGAATGTTGGTGTACATAGGGAACTCTAAAATAAAATGGCATTCATCCTCAAAGCTCATAAACTCACAGAAGCAAATCCTTTCCACTGATGGTGTTTTAGGAATTACTTAACACCATGTTTCAGTATGAAACTCATGTGAGCTCATTATTATCTTGGCTATATTAATTTTCTTCTTCGAATTGCTTAAGACAAAGATATACTTTTGATATTATGTATCAAGGTTAATGACCTCCTTGTAATATCTTAATTTCCTTTTTTGACCTCTAAATATTTCTCATCCCACACTTTCTCTTTAAACATAGAAGTGCTAGTATCTTTGAGGTTGTTGATATTTTACAAAGTAGAATTTTAGTCAATCCCTCGATGGTTCAACCAAGCCATGGCGTTTTTATACCAACCTATCTTAAGTCGAAGATGGTTTTGACTAGAATTTAACACAATTTTAGGGAGTATCCGGTCTTCCATGTTATTTATCATGTTCGTGTATATTAGGTACCTAGTCATATCGATGCTTTAAATGGGAGAAGACCCAATTCTATAAGGAGGATATGATATGGCATATTGCTTTTAATTTTGAGGATATACATGATAATATTTTTTTGAATTTGCTCAATCTTTCTCTAGGATTCTCAAGGTATACTGCAACCCCAAACTTCACACCTGTACAAGATAATGGGAGTGATGAGAGTCTAAAAAGGAACTTGAATTTCCACTCTCAATAGTTTGTGAATGGAGTAAGAAGAGGATTTGATACTTTCAAATCCATAAAAGATATGAATGGAGGATTAATTGAATCTACTGAGCTATACATAAGATAGTAGGCACATTCAAGAGTTCTTCACACCTGGGTAGACTATAAACGATAAATCTGATGGCTTCAAGGCAATTTCCCCAGGATTTCTTTGGAAACTCTACTACTTCTGGTGCACTACAATGTAATGTCCCAAATTTTGCATTAAGTCACAATGGCCAAATCACACTTCCCAATTCATGAAAGTTGTCAAATTGATGCTAAAGGTCAAATAATTGCCAAGGAGGAAAATCACTAGTTTCCTAGGTTGGGGGTGGAAGCTTTGAGATTTGGAATAAGGGAGACAGTAAATGATGTTTGAATATTATACTAGCATAAATATTTAATAAAGGAGATAAATAAATAAATACAAGGGGAAATCAAAGTGGCAAGTGATCGTGTGGACACATGGAGGATGTGGGACTCGCACTAGCTAGAATTCCTATGTTAAATGGCATCCATCTCTTGCAATCTCAAATCTATGGAAAGAATAATGTTTTGGATGGATTATAAGGTCAATATACTTGTCCATATACTTCATAGGTCTAATTTGGGATGAAGTGTAACTTACATGAGAAAGGAAGAGCCAAATGGGAGTTTCATGGACACTTGGCTAGATTCCCCTTACACTTATGACATCTATGACACCAATGATGGAGATTCTATAAGAGTTATGACACAAGTCAGATCTGAAGGCTGACATATGACATATATGAAATATCAGGTCAAAATAGAGCATCCAATAGAGCTCTCATGTGATTTGGATAATCCCAATGGGTTCCTACTTAATTTGGAAGAAGATGGAAGGTGAAGAGAGAGGCCACATGGCATATCATGAGCAACCACACCAATTCAACTTGGATTTGGTTTATGGATGTATTTGGAAGCTGAGGAGACCATTAATGTTTATAAAATATAGGGAGCATCCATGAGAAGGATTTTTTTGATCAGTTGTGAAATTTGTTGTTGTGAAGAGAGAGAGCTAGTGAGTGACTAGTTCATGCGTGAGCCAATTTCGAGGGTGACAGATTCCCATCCTAATTGGTGATTGGAGAGGCCACTCAGGTATTTAAAGGAGATTCAATGGAGTTATAATATACATGTGAAGCTACAACAGCTCGTGGACACTTCAGGATTCAGCTCATTCCCCCTCCCATCTCACATTCTTTCACCATACTTCAGCCCGGTGGATTGAGGTGCACTTGGTGAGCCATTTATCTTTTTGAGGGAGCTCCTCTTGCTCCAGAATTTTGTATTATGATGTAAATACTATTATATCTCTATTCAAAAAGTTATCAGGTCGAAATTCCAAGATATTTTATGTATTATTGATCAGTAATAAAGAAACAATGCCATTTCCCACTTCCTTGTTGCAAACTCTTATAATATTGGCAGATTTGAATGGTTGTGTAAACTATTGATTATTAATGCATGAATGGACTGTCACTGAAGCACATTTTATGTTTCATATTCATCAACTGATATTTTTTGGCCATTGGGTCGAATTCCATAACCATTGCATTAAATTACATCTCATTTCCCCAAGGGTTCAAAACTAGTTTTTATATATCGAAATGAAGGAAGTGATAATAACCATGAGAGTTCGATTGGTTCAGAATATGAGTCCATTTTGATGTCCTCTACACATCCCATTCCTCAATTTGAGAATTCAAGTGGGTTTCTGTACATTTGGGAGGCCATTCTGATAATTACCTGGGGGCATTTGAGCCCCAAAATTGCTAGTTAAAGCATCTATCTTATTAAGAATTTGATATAGACTTTCAGAGGTAATTGGAAGGGAATAATACATCCCTGAACATTTTAATTAAGTTATTATATCACTCATACACCTTTAGGTACAATACGGGAGCATTTGGAGCTATTTGGAGTCATCTACCATTGGGGGTTGGAACCTCAAAACTACTAGTAAATTCATGGAGTTCTCTTGAATACCTATACAACACCAAAATAAAATATGATGCTGCAAATATACTTTAATTAATGTATGATAACAGAGCCAAGTATCATTCCCACCATTAGTGAAGGTTGTATAGTGCTTGGAAGATATTTGTTCCGGGACCCAGGGGGGATTTCCACCTCCCAAATTGACTAGTCTTGTCTCGAAACTTCTTCCCTTGCAAATTGCAAACCATGGTTGGGTATATCAGTTGAGTATATGTCTGATATATGTGCTCATATGTCCTATCACCCCTCTGTACCTTCCTCACCAAGTTTGAAAGCAATTGGAGGAATTTTTGGATCAATTGAATCCATTTAACTAGAGTTGTAAGAAGTTGAATTTGAGTACATCGTGGAATAATTGAAGAATTGGTCTTTCGATAAAATTTACAAAAAGGGGACATTACATACAACAAGCAAGTATTCTCAGCCTAATCTCCTTAGGATCTGATACCATGTGAAATTTCTAAATCCTTGATTTCAACAAGAAATTATATAACTAAGGATCTAAAGCACAATGTAATGCTACAGAGATTGCAACACATATTAGCAGAAAAAATAGTGAAGAAATATTGACCATAAACACATATGAGAAGAAATAAATGTGTATATCATTATTCACTAGTAAGTATATATATATAAGGGTGATTCCATGAAGGTGGGTACCACTTTTTGGCCAAATTTGGCGATGAAAACCTGATTTTTTGCTCATGTGCAAGATAGAAGCTCTCAAAACGCATATATGCCAAGTGAATTTCGAATTGTAGTAAAAAAACAAATTGTAGAATAATATGTTGGCTTCCCAATGATATCTTTTCAAAAATATTCCGGTGTCATTTAATGTGTGAAATTTTTCATTTAATGAACCGTGGACCTTAAAATTTTGAAGAAGTTAATAAGTGGCTCGTGTCCAACCCCAATAATTCAATCTTACATTAATAATTTAAAATATANACAAAGTGCACTGTGGTCTGCATATTTGTTTCTTAATTTATTTCACAATATACAATTATTGATTTTTTTCGAAAGTGACCACAATTGATTTCAGCATCATTTTATACACATGTGTGTCCATTCCAGCTTTTTTTTCACTATTTCCAAAAATTGAAAAACCAAGGATACCCTTTTGAAGAGGACGCATCGATGTGTGGGTTGTGCATTTTTAAGAATTTTTCAGATGTGTATTTTTTACCCTGTGGATTTTTCTTTGATCTACTTCGAAGTTGTTGTCAGGTTTTCTAAGTGTGAATTTTAGAACTAATTAAAAAAAAAACCCATATGAATGCCAAAATGCATGCATGATACCTCAATGGATAGAGGATTCGGTGATGAATCTATCGGTATGAACTCTGCTCAGTTGTGTGCCATGAATGGCATGTTTAACACCCCTAGAAGACACAGAGAAACATTGATTTTCCTGCAAGAGGGATAAATCTATGTTTTTCAGGCCCTCGATCAAGGTATTCAAATCTCTCGATCAAGGTTTTAACAGAAGATCGATTGAGGGTTTAATAAACCCTCGATCGAGGGTCTAATAAACCCTCGATCGAAGGTCTAATAAACCATCGATCGAGCTACTGTTAAACACTAAAAAAAATAAAAATATTTGTACATGACTACCAAGGTTTCATATGCACGTTCACCACGTTCATATTTAGTACAAAAAATTGAGGAGGTAAATACTAGCCGCCTAGTTCTCAACATCTTGTGGACACTAACTACTATAATCCCTGTCTAGAAGATTATGCCCATGTAGGACATTTTAGAAATGGGCTTCAAGGACCCAACTAAGAGAATTTAAAAGAAAAGTTAAATAGGAATAAAGACCTGCACCTCATTAGGAAAAAAAACTAGTAATAAGCATAAGTGTTCATTAAGTAATTGTTTTCCCACATTTTGAATAAAAAGTAAAAAGAAAAATTACACAGAATAAAGGGGAAATGTGAAATTATAATTTTTTCAAGTTGGTAAATGTAAAAATAAAAATAAAAAAACATAAGTAAAAGAATAACAAATTTATGAAATATAAAATAAAAAGGAATAAAAGGAATGATACTTATTCTCAACATTGTAATAAATATAAAGAATTTATTTATTTTTATTTTTCATATGCGAATAAATGATAAGAATATAAATGCATAAGAAGAAGAAATGAAGGAGCAATAATATAATACTCATAACCATAGTGAAATATACTAGTAACAAGGGAAGGTGTCCTTTGCTTTTTAGATTTAGTTTTTTGAAACCATTAAAGAGACATCAAAGTTTAGGGAACAAGAAAACTCTTTCCATAGTTCACTTAACATATAATTAGAACTCTCTCATTGTATAGATAAATGTGTACATAAACATAATTGACAATTATAACCTATTACCAATTTGTTTCCTCTAGACACGAGTACATTAAGAATATAGCAAATGGATAAGAATCATGAAAGAAACATGACATGCCAACTCGCTCCACTCATAAAAAAAGGTGTTTTTCTAACAATTGGTATCAGATTCGAAAGGTCTATTTGGTTGGTAAACTCATAGGAAAGAAGGGTTCTTGGTTCGAGTGGGAGAATTAGTCGAAGAGGGAAAGCTTAGGGTCAAGAAATTCAATGACCAAAACTACCAGTTCTGGAAGATGCAAATGGAGGACTATATGTACTAGAAGGATATGTTCCTACCAATGGGTCAAAATAAAAATAAGTAGGGACTATGAAGGACGGAGAATGGGAGGTGTTAACACAAAAAATTTCTCAACTAGATCAACATTGACTAAAGCATATAAAAATATCTTTTTCCTATCATTTTTCCCTCATTTTTTACCTCCATAACCATGGTTTAACCTTATTCTCTCTCTAAAATCTCAAAAAAATAAAAAAGGGCCTAAAACCCCTCAAAAGGGCTTAAAAACCCAAAAAAGGGCTTAAAAACGCTCAAACACCAAAAGGGATAAAAACCCTAAATAGGGTTCCAAAACCCTAAAAGACAGAAAAGGACAAGAAAAACTATAAAATAGTGTGGAGGTCTCCATCACAAGTTTCACTTATTCCTTTGACTATTTTTCTATTATTCATGAGTACGGTGAGAATCGTTCCTCTCACAATACTCACATCATTTTCCAATCATTCCATTGCCCCACCATCTCTTCCTCACTTTTGCTTCCGATTTTCCTTGGGTGGAAATGATTTTTGGCCCTTTGATCTTATCTGTGATGCATCCGGTCTGTCCGTTCTGGTCCTCTTTTAACCTTGATCGGATTTTTATGAATTGGACACATTTCCAAGGTAGTGTTGAATGAAGTTTTGATTGTTTTGAAATTCAGGATTAGGAATAAGGCTCCCAAGAAACTTCCAACCCCCTTCTGCATACCTATAGGTCATAAGACATGAAATGTTTTTGACCCTACCCCTCATTTTTCACTGGTATGGACCTTTGAAGGAGAATTATAGCAGATGTCTTATGTAGAAATATTCAAATTTTAGCACAAGTGCTAACAATGGCTCTAACTTGGGGATGCTATCCTCCCTATGAGATAGCAAAGAACCATGTATACCACGTTCCTGATCCATTGGGCTAGTCCCAAGCTTTTCCTGAAATCCCTAACATGCTCTTAAAAACAAAAACTGAACATATACTGAAAACAAACATGAAAACTGCTTAAAATAAATGCTCGCCATGTCGAGCTTATTTATTCCTATCTAGCCTACTTACTAAACAAAAATTCTCAATCAAGTAATTTCTGACTTCCAATGAAGCCACTCAAGCAAATGATCCAATGATTGATCTCCTTCATCATGCTTGATCAGTGATGAAGGACTTAATGGCAACATGTTATGATGAGAGATCTGATCTTTACTACACACATATAATCCACCATTCCCACTGCAAAGATTCTCCACATATTTAGCCACTGGATTATGACAACCTACAAATTGTTTTGTTATGTGCTTATCATGACAATGCTGCTCAAACTGTATATCCACCTGCACACTATCAAACCGCTTTTCAAGAAAACTATGCAAAGAATGTTCCTGACAATTTTCAAATGAGATATCAACTTTTTCATATAAAATATTAGAATTTAAAACCTGATTCCTTTCAAGTATTTCAAAGGAAATATCACTATGTTCTTTAATAGAATTAGGGAAAATAATTTCTGAATTCAAAGGACTTAAAGAAATCTCCCATTTGGAATCCTCCTTTTCTTCAAGAAAATCAGGGGACAATCTCTTTGACATTCTGAAATTGAAAAACATGAAGAGGCATCCCATTTAGGGTCCTCAGCTTCTTGTAGGTGATCTAATATGTTATTCTAGGTTGCTGGTTCTTGAGGTGCATCATCCAAGTGGTCATCCTTACATTCATCATATATAAGTATGCTAAGATTTCCTTCAAAAACATCACTAACAGAATTTTCAACACATTGATTACATTTTCCATAAGGAAAACTAGGTTGAATTTTTTCATGCACATTACTAGGCTGATCACCTTGTTGCTCATCAAGAGAAGGATCAGAATGCAGAGAAGACTCTATTTGTTCACCAATCTACCTCATCAGATTCATGACAACACATTGATACCCCCTCTAGAAATCCTCTGTTTCCCAGCAGGAAGCTACTTTGCTTTATGTGCTTGCTTAGAAGCTTTTAATCTTTGTTTAAGGTATTCGAATGAGGAAAAACTAAAGGGAAAACAATTTTTTTTAGCATATTAATTGCAATATTCGTAAAATATATTGCAACACTCCTCGTGTCTATCACCAAGCTGATCATCTTTCTGCTCAGAGACAACAGGATTGTAATGCAATGCTGAATATTTTGGTTCATTCCTTTCTTCCAACTCTAATTCAAGGTATGATTCCTCTTTACTTGAAATTTCAGAAAATGAACATGTGGAAAAATAACTAGTTGAATCAGAGTTTCGGCTTATGTCCATTTCAGGTAATGAAGACAGTATCAACTGCTGGGAATTTTCTTGAATATCAGGGAAATTGATTTGTCTTTCTTTTTTAAACGAGTATTCATGCAAAAGTTCTAGAAGCTCATCATCCATAAATTCCTCCTCACCATACATGTTTTTCAAATTTTCAAGGAAACCTTTATCATGCATGCAACAATATTGAACTACCAACAAACAAGGATATCGATCTTTAAAATGTTCATGAAATATTGTATGAAATTTTTTAAGGGAATATAAACTCCCTGCTGGAAATCCCTCATACCATGACCTTGAATTTCCTTCTAAACTAACCATGAACCTTTTCATTAAATAATTTTCATGCAATTCAACTGCCAGCTTATATATATGCTTGTGAAATCTAGCCAAATGAAGGGCATCATCATCACCCCTTTGATATTTGAATCTTGGAAGACATGCTTGCCACTCTATATTAGGTATTCGATTTAGAAAACTAGGAATGTGAGAACGATTCATAGGAGCATACCTTTCATCTATAGAACCCATCTTGATGATGAAGAATATGAATCATCTTCTCAAACTTTGCAACCCCCTTTACAATGGAGCTGCCATTGAACATTTACAGACTAGATTCCTTGAAGACGGAGTCTCCAGGTGAAAGAGGTATGGCCTTCATGATGTTTGGCCATTTTTTACCATCAAAATTCAAATATAAAAATCCGTTGTTCATACTCAGGGAAGATTTGAACCCTCCTCCATGTATCGGTCCTTCTTGCCGCTAGTCTCACCAGTGGAGTCCCCTTTCATAACTTGAGTGGAGTCGCCAGAGCATATACAACCAACGTGTGTCTAGGACTGGCTGCTCAACTAGGTTGTAGAAATAAACAATGTCATTTTCCCAAGGAGATAATAGTGATTAACTCCCCGACAACAATGCTAAGATGTTATCACCCTGTAATTTTCCTATGGTTGTGGTAGGAAGGCACATGGGTAACCATTTCAACAAATATTTAGACTGTAGTCTAGCCTTACACTCAGAAAGGGCTCTCTCTTGTCATAGAAACTGATTCACATATACATTTATCTTTGAACAAGCAGTTAGAAGGCTAGATTGTGATAGTAACTGGGTATTTGCAAATTTAAAAATGGTGAAACAGTCAGACAAGAAATACCATTGGGAAGATGGTGTCAAGGCCTGAAACATTCAAGGACTTACAACAAATAATAATAAAAAATAACCTTCATAATCTAAGGAAAAATAAGCACCAATGTTCAACAAAATATCTTTAAAGGGATGGCAGGGGAAAATAAGAAGAAGCCCAATGTAATAGGAGGCACCTATCTGGGGATGAATCTCTTGAACACGCCTTTAGAAGAATAAATAGTAGAGGCTAGTTACTACAATGGAGAATATAAGATGGACTCCAAAACATTTACTGGAAACACAAACAAATGCATAATCTGATGCAAAGAGCGCTTGACAAAGAGCGAATTACTCACATACAAATAGAAATGAATTAGCAGAAAATACACAGATATGAAAATGGAGTTTACAAAGGAAAAACACACTGAATAGGGGATGCCATGATGAATCTCAGAAAACTCAGAGCATGATTTTCATTAAAGCTTCCAATAAAATGACAGAGCTACAAAACCCAAGCACTGAGGCTTCCGAGTGAAATATTTCAACCCTTTCTTCCTCTTTCGAGGGCATATTTATAGTGTAAGCAGGCTCCCAAGACCAACCTCAAAACATATCCAAATACAGAGAATGGGGATCAAACCCACAAGCATGAAATCATAACAACTTCTGATCTAGCGGATTCGCCATGATCACAAAAATCAAAACAGGGAACCATGTTGCGCTATGCATGATGGACAAAAATGGGAAATTGAACACCTCGAAACCACGCCTTCTGGATGAAATTATGGCTTGGATTCTCCTTCGTTGTTATGCAACTGAATTTCTCCTTCCCTGCATCTTTAACTAGCGAAATATTCGTGGACCATTGATCTTACCTCACCTTCAATTGTGGTCGCTGAAACCTACAGGAATTTAACGGATTTTGCAAATTTATAAAGATACTTATCTCCTGCACATGTTTTCCATTTCCCCACCATCGATCTTTGCCATAAAATTTCCGAGTCGTTGATCTGAGATCAAGCTGCAGGCTGGCGAAAAACATAAATCAAGGTTTCTGCAATTTTCGTCCAAGTTCTTATGCTTCCGACTTCCTCCTTTCTCCTCCTTCCGGACTGTCGATCTGAGTAGAAATGATTTGAGTTGTAGATCTGGTAGAAGGTGGAACATGGAATTTCAACTTTTCACAACAAAAATCCGTAGTATTTTTTATTTCCTATTTTTGACCTTCTACGCCTTTCCACACCGTTGATCTGGGCATAAGTTTTCTGGACCATTGGAACTGGCAGATCGTGGAAGGCGGAAGATCAACTTTTCAGGATCAAATTCTTAAGTTTCCCTATTTTTGATCTTCACCCTTCTGCGCCTTTTCGCACCGTTGATTCGGTTGGAGGCTTCATTAGAGGAAATTTCAACTCAAAACGGGCCTCCTAAAAAAAATTAATAAAATAATAGTTAAAATAATAAAATAATATTTATTAATTTTGGAGGAAGAAAAGAAAAAAACTACTTTTTTGTTTGTATTTTTGACATATCTCCCCATGTTTTTACTCAAATTTCAATCGGGAGAGGTCGTTGGATGTGGAATTAAATTCTGCATCCAATGAGTACCCACTCGGCATACTTTTGATGGACCCCGCTACCCCAAAAACAAGAAATACCTGAAAAAACGTGATGATGACATCATTTTTTTAGGTATTTCTTATTTTTGGGGTAGCAGGGTCCGTCAAAAGTATGCTGAGTGGGTACTCATTGGATGCAGGATTTAATTCCACATCCAACAAGCTCTCCCAATCGAAATTTTGGTAAAAACACGGGGAGATGTGTCGAAAATACAAACAAAAAAAGTAGTTTTTTTTTTATGATACCTATCCCCAAATTTATATTAAAAAAGTGTTTAAGACCTATACAGTATTTCAAATTTAAAGAAATTTCATTGGCTAACACATGATGACATGGAATTTGAGTTAAAGTTAAAAGGCCCATTTTGAGTTGAAATTTCCTCTAATGTCTGAACCATTGGATCTAGTGGATCGTGGAAGCGAAAGATTGACTTTTTATGGGAAAATTCTTAAGTTTTCTCAATTCCGACCTCTGCCCTTCTGTGCCTTTCTGCACCGTTGATCTAGGTGAAAAATCTTAGAGCCGTTGGATCTGACAGAAAGCAGTACTCAAAACTTCAACTTTATGACCAAATTCTTCGACTTTTCCGCTCTCTGATTTCCGCCCTTTGCGCCTTTCCACACCATTGATCTGCGCAGGGGATTTCCTGACCGTTTTATCTGGCAGATCATAGAAAGCGGAAGATCAACTTTTTATGGGCAAATTCTTAATTTTTTGACTTCTGATCTCCGCCTTGTTGATTCTTTCCGTGACGTTGATCTTGGTGGAAGCATTCCGAGTCATTGATCTAGTGGAATATGGAGCCCGAAACTTCACTTTTTACGATCAATTTCTTCTTTGTATTTTCGCATCCTGATTTCCACCTTGCTTCGTCTTTCCACACTATTGATATGGGCGTGTTGCAGCTGCAACTTTTTTCCCAAATTTTTGAAAAATTTTGGACTCTCTTTTTTATTTTATCTTGCCTGGATTTATTTGGTTTCCTAAACTCTATTTTTTCCCTCTGCTACAAATTTGGATTTTCTTAAGTTTGAATTGAGGTCAATTGTTTCCTTCGTTTCGGAAGTTGGATGATCTAAATCTGCCTTTGTCTAGCCAAATCTTTTGAATATGGAGTTTGTTTATTTTTTAACATTTTCTCTGTCGATGATTTTGTTTTAGCATTATCGAAAGTCAGTTGAAGTTTGAGTCGGAACTTTAGTTATCTATGCCGCCGCTGTTTCAGAGGTTAAACGGACTGATTTCATCGTTGGCCAGCCAAGAATCTTTTGAAAACTTAACGCTTTGTTTTTCGATAAATTTTTGCTATCGAAAGTCTATTTATGTATGAATCGGGGCCATAGTTCTCTACGCAGCCGCTGTTGTGGAAGCCAACTAATGAACATCCCGATGGAAAGTCATGTTTTTCACCAATGGGATTTTATTTCCTTGGTTTATTTTTCAAAAAACTTTTACTTTTGACTTTCAACATTTTTGTTTTATCACTATTGGAGCATTAGTCTTCTAAGTCGCCACCATTTCGGAGGGCAGATGGCAAACATTCTGACGGATTAGTTCTTATCCTCGCCGATTTCGTGGTTTATTACTTTTCATTATTTTTGTTTCTTCACTATCGAAACGGTTTATGGCTTTGATTGGAAGTTGTAGTCTGATTGTTTTCCACCGTTGCAGCTCCTTAGTGAACTATCTCGCCGATGATTAGTGGTTTTGAGCTCTGACCTTTAGCTTTAGAGTTTCTGACCACCAATTTTTTTCTGTTGTTCTGGAACCCTTAGTCTATATGGTTTCCACCGTTGTGGTGGCTTAGTGAACTAACCATACGATGCTATAATGCTTCTGCCCGCCGATGAGAGTTTTGTTTTCGCCCGATCCTTAGTAGTTCTGATCGTCGAGAAGGTTTTTCCCTCCTTTTTGTGTGCTTTTACTCTATTTGATGATGGTGAAGTTTTTTCATGGGTTTTGGTTGAGTCTAAGTTTCTCCGAGATGAAGAGCACAAGTTAGGGTTCATATTTGGCGGTTACGTTGTTATGATTCATGCTTTCATGATTTCGAGTGAGTCCAGATGTGGCCTGGATTGAGGTAAAGAGTATTTTTATTGAGCTTGTGATTTTAGTTTGGACAATGGATTTAGCGGATTTCAAGATACAAACTCATAGGATTTCTTTGTTTTGTCATTTTTTTCGTGCATTAACACTGTATATAGTTTATTTTACAGAATGCATACGAAGAAGGTAAATGGACTGATACAGTTTTTTTTGGTTATTCATGACAGGATGATTGCTGCTGTATAGAATATATGTCTAGAAGGCAAAGTAGAATAAAGGAGGTAGCAATGAAGAAAGAGAAGAAGAAAGTAAGGGACTGAGATCTCAACAGATCGATAGCAGCAGAGGCCCAGGCTTGGGAAAAGTTCATCAGCAACCAAGCTGGTCTCTCTTTATAAAAGTGCTATTAAATTTTAATTTAATATAACGTATTGTACAACACTCACTAAAAGACAAATTTGTAAGATTAAACGGATGGGGGGGAGCCCAAAGGTCACAGGGGGAGCCCAAAGGTCACAAGGGGCAACCCAAAGGTTTTGCTGTTTTGTATAAATATAGGAGAGTTAGATGTAATAAAGGAATTTTTCCCAGATAGATTTGTGAGAGTATGCTGTGAGAAGAACTATTTCCTTTTGAAATAAAGAATTACAAGTTTCCTGTTGGAGAAAGCTTGGTGGAAGATTTCAAATGTTGTGCTATGGATTTGTTGAATGTGAACTATTTCATTTTCAACTTTGTGTCCATTAACCGTGATATTGCTCTAACTCTTTGAACCTATGTTCTTGTTATGAATGCGCTCTAGTTTATTCTATGAAATTTCCACTATGAGTAATGAAGGATTTTCATAATCAATGAGCTATCTTGTTGTTCATATATCTATTAATGTTCATGTGTTTTGAATTAAGTAAAAACTATCTATGATTTTTCTTAATGCATGCGCATAAATACATTACTCATTGATAAATGATAATATTGTTCCCTAGGGATAGGTTAGATAGTTAGCTTTAGTTTCTTGCTGTGTGTGATTTAGATGTGAGAGAGTTAAGACGAGAGGTAAGAACCTGCGTATCACATTATGACCGCTCCTCGTATTCTCTATCAATCTGCATTTTTAGATAGTCACTTGCATATCATACTTAAACATAAAAAACTAAAATTACACACGGTTGACCAGGCTGTAACCGGTAAAACCTTGTATTTTGTTACTTGACCTATGGTAGCCGGACCGTAAACCGGACAGATTCCCCATACCAAATAGTAATGAGCTAGTTGGGAACGTTTATTGGGGAGAATCCCTAACTATTGTTACCTATTATTTTCCAGGTCTCAACAGTTTTTGGCACTAGAAGGACGGATTCCAGTGCATGGCTGGCTGAGGAAACCCATTTTATCGAGATTATTCCACCGGTAATAGTTCTGAGATTAGTTTGTTTCCCAATCCAATTCTTGAAGAGAAGGGTAAATAGTTTTTGTATCTTGTTGATAACAAAGTAGTTGACGATCTGAGAAGAATTACTAGGGCTTATGCGAAGAATATCGGAGGATTACCAATTATCCCTACCTTACCCAGAAGAGAATATCGGAAGAAAGACTGCCCTATATTGGAAGACGTAGTGTTGGTTGGAGATTTTGAAGAACTGGTAGAAACAACCTTACAGGAAGTTGTTCAGACTCTGAATCAGTTGGAACTAGATACACCTTACTGTTCACCTGTTCATACCCCTGTTCATTCACCACCTCACTCTCCACTTAAAATCATGGAAAATGTAAACGCAAATCAGCCACCCAACCCACCAAATCCACTACCTGCTTGGAAGGCTAGGTCACCTTTGAACCTGGCACCTCCTTTGCATGAATTACCTCAGGATTTTGAGAAAATGTTTCCTAAGTTTGACCCAAGTGAAAATATTTTGGTAGATGATCATTTGCAAAGATTTTACTTGGCTATAGAAGGACTACATGCTGGAGAACATGAAGATGTAGTCTGTATATTGTTTCCACATACCCTGAAAGGAGCAACAACCTCATGGTATCTTTCTTTGCCTACAAACTCAATCACAGACTGGGACACGTTTGAAAGAATATTCAAAAGTAAATATGCAGTCCAAAAAACTCATGCAGCTCTAATGAAAGGGTTATGCGCTTTAAAGAAAGAAAGAAAAGAAAAAGTGCATAGTTTCACTCAAAGATTTGTTGCTTATCTTAAAAACATTTCTGTAGCTGATAAACCATTTGATAAAGTTCTGATTGAATACTATACTTCAGCTCTAGGGATTGAATTGGGCATGTTTGCCAAGATGTCAGTCAAGAAGCCTACATTGTCAGAAACTTATGAAGAAGCTGAGAGAGTAGAAGCTGAAAAAGAGAGTATAGAAGATTATCCTGAGCAATTGGGAGAAAAAACTTTTGGTAAGGATGAGAAATCACATGAATTTGAAGGAATGTTGAAAATGATGCAGAAGCTATCTAACAGAGTGATAGATTTGGAAAAAGAAAAGGAGGCTCATAAAGCATACAAGCCTTATTATAAAAGGAGGGAAGACAACAATCAATCTAAACCTCCTCCACACAGTCCTGCATCAATGAATTTAACTAAGGTAGGCATGGATAATTTATGCACCTTTCATCAGCAGCCTCATTCAGAAAAAAATTGCCCTCAATGGATCAATTCGATGACATTAGTAATGAATCAGCTATTGGACTCTGTTGCAGCTGCAACTTTTCTCCCCAAATCTCTTAAATTTTGGGCCCCTCCTCATAACTGAATATCGCTTCAGGCTGTTTTATCCTTGATGTTTCTTCGGTCGTGCTTTAAGTTTGGATGTTTTGAACAATTTACATATAGCTTGCTACCAGAATTTGTTTGTGCTTGAATTTTTTGCAGCGGGTCGCATAGTTGGGTTGAGTCTTGCCAGTTGTCTTTGATAGGCCGTCGTTTTGAAAATGAAATGGTCCTTGACTGTTGTTGATTTTTTAAAGGCTTTTGAACACTTGATTTTTCTGTCAAATTAGCTGTTTTTGTTCTTTTTCCCTCTGCCGTTGCGGCTCCCAAAGCGGTTTAGCATACGAAGTCCAAATCGCTCCGACGTCCGATTCGTTTGATCGCTTGCCCGTAGCTTTTACCCTCCCACTGTTGCGGCTAGGAAAGCTATCGTGCTTCCGATTCAAATGTCTTCCGACGTCCGATTAAAGTCCTCCCCCACCCACATTTTGCATCATTTTTAGCGTTTGTATTTTCACCGTTACAGCTGGGAAGTCCTTTTGGCGTCCGACGTCAAAGTCACCCGATCTCCGATGGAGTTTACCTGCCCACAGCTTTGAATCGCGCCTCTTAGTATTCTTTTTCTTCCCGCCGTTGCGGCTGAGCCAAGCCCTTGACTTCCGATGTCAGTATCCTTCCGACTTTCACCGTGGTGAGCCAGGCCATTTGTTTTGTGGAGAAGTCGTTTCAGTTTGTATAATCTGCCGCTCTGTTTCATAGCACAGTTCCAAATGGATAATACACGTGGATTAATTGCAGGTGTGCGTAAGGAGCTGATGCGTGAAGACGTAGAAGAACAGTTTAGAAAAATCGAAACGACACCGACCAGATCACCGAAAGGGCCCTCGAAGCAGAAGACAAAGTCAATAATGCTAAAGGCTCGAACCTGATTGCTAGTCCGTTACTAAAAGAATCATGAGTGCATACAAACAACTCAGAAAAATACGGAACGTTTGGGACACTTAAAGATCATGCGTCTGGGGAAAGCTGAAGCGTTCTAGAAGTGTAGTTAAATATTTGAAAGTAGGACTTAGAAAGGCTTTTTCCCTGAGAAAATTTGTAAACTCTTTTGCTTGTAAGAGGAACTACTTCGTTTTACAGTCAAAAAGTGCGACTTTTGCCTGCTGGAGAGAGCGAAATGTGGAATGTATCAATGTGACTAAATGAATAATGTTGAAGAGGAACTATTTCGTTTTCAGCTGTGTTTCATTTACTGTGAGAGTATTTAACTTCCTGAACCTATGTTCTTCAGTATCTTTTAGGATGTTTTCCACTGTGAGTAATAAATGTTGTTCATAAAATAATCGGCTATCTGGTTGTTCAAATATCTGTAATTGTTCATGTGTTTTGAATGAAGTATCAACTATCTGTAACTCGTCATAATGCACGGACAAAATGTATTACTCACCAATGAATGATAACTCTGCTCCCTAGGGATAGTTTAGGTAGTTAGTTTACTTTCGTGTTGTATGTGTTTTGGGTGCTTGTGAAACTTAAGACAAGAGGTAAGAACCTGCGCATCACATTGTGACCATTCCTTGCATCTTTAGCACCCTGCATTGTTAGTTAGGCACTTGCATATCATACATTAAGTCAAAAAATACAAAATTCACGGTGGACCGGGCCGCGACCAGTAAAACCCTTTGTTTTGTTACCTTGAACTATGGTAGCCGGACCGCAAACCGGACGGATTCCCTATACCAAACAGTCAACGGGCTAGTTGGGAACGTTGATTGGGGAGAATCCCTTACTGTTGTTGCCTGTGAATTTCAGGGGCCCAATATTTTTGGTGCTAGAAGGAGGGCCGCCAGTGTATGGCTGGCCGAGGAAACCCATTTTCCCGAGAATATTCCACCGGTAATAGTTCTGAAAGCAGTGGGTTTCATAATCCAATTCCGAAAGAAAGAGAACATCTATATTCTGTTGGCAACAAAATTGTTAATGATCTGAGAAGACACACCAGGGCATATGTGAAGAAGATTGGAGGATTGCCAATCATCCCTGAACTGTCCAGAAGATAGTATAAAAAGAAGGATCGTCATGAAGCGGAAGGCTCAGTGTTGGTTGGAGACCGGGAAGAGCTGGTAGAAACAACCTTATAGGAAGTTGTGCTACCTTTGAGTCAAGAAGGCCCAGTAACCCCTCACAGTTCTCCTGCTCACACTCCAGTTGGTTCACCTCCTCACTCTCCACCCAGACTCATGGCTGGCATAAACGCAAACCAACCACCTAACCCGCCAAATCCGCCACCTGCATGGAGAGCCAGATCACCCTTAAACCTGACTCCTCTGTTACATGATTTGCCTCAATCCTTTGAAAAGTTGCTGCCTAAATTTGACCCCAATGAGAAAATACTAGTAGATGATCATCTGCAGAGTTTTTACTTGGCAATAGAAGGATTGAGGGTTGGGGAGCATGAAGATGTAGTCTGCAGACTGTTCTCGCATACCCTTAAAGGAGCTATATCGTCATGGTACTTTGGATTGCCTGCTAACTCTATCCCTGATTGGGATACCTTCGAAAGAATTTTCAGAAGTAAGTATGCAACTCAGAAAACTCATGCAGCTCTCATGAAAGGGCTGTGCGCGTTGAAGAAAGAAAGAAAAGAAAAAGTGCATAGTTTCACTCAAAGGTTTGCAGCATATCTCAAGAACTTCTCTGAAACAGATAAGCCTTCAGACAAAGTTCTTATTGAATACTATACTTCAGCTTTAGGTCCTCATTTGGCCATGTTTGCCAAAGGTAGGGCCAAACCTACCTTGACGGAAACTTATGAAGAAGCAGAAGTGGTGGAAGCTGAAAGAGAAAGCATTGAAGACTATCCAGAAAAGTCTGGAGAGAAAGGCACAGGAAGAAAAGCCTTATTGTTCACTAAGCCTAAGGAAGAAAAGTCCCCATATTTGGAAAATATGGCCAAAATGATGCAGAAGCTTTCCAATAAAATCATAGATATGGAGAAAGAAAAGGAAGCACAAAAGTTTTATAAGCCATATTATAAGAAAAGAGAGGATAACCACCAGTCTCAACCTCCTTCGCACAATACTGCATCTATGAATTTAACAGAGGTAGGCTTGGATAATTTTTGCACATTCCACCAACAGCCACACTCTGAGAAGAATTGTCCGCAGTGGATAAATTCGATGACGTTGGTCATGAATCAGCTGTTAGATTCTAGATTGACAGAAGAGGGAAATGAAGAAGGAAAGGAAAACTCTACTTCTACTTCCAATAAAGAGCAGGAGGAAGAAACCATGGCTTTATGGAATTCTGTCTCGTTATTTGACGCTGAAGAAGAAAAGACTCAGGGGTACAAGGACGTTATGGAAACCAACGTAGCCACAAGGAGCCAAGGGACGGTTAAAGAAGACAGTCTTATACTCCCAAATATTAAGAGGTTACAGAGAAATATTAAGAAGAAATTTCAAAATAACTCCTTGGCTGATAAAGTTCCAGAATTCACTATTACCTGCCAAAGTCCTAGACAGAATGATACAACGGCCAAGCCAAATGAAGGTAAGGAGAATGCTGATAGGCCTCATCCCCCAGAACAGCAGATGGATTATGACATTGTGGAGGATTTAAAGAAGATAAAGGCGAATGTTCCACTATTCGAGATGTGAAAAGTGCCGCAGCAAAAATAAAGGCTATTGAGAGCCCTTGAAACATCAGATGAGAATATGCCCACTAACAATCAACCAGAAGAAGAAGAAGAGATTAGAGAGAACAGCAGTGGGGGTAAGGCTAAGCACAAGCATCCACCTTTCCTCCTTACTTTTGAAATCTTTAACTACAATGTACATAATTTCTTGGTAGATTCAGGGGAAACTGTTAATGTCATGCCGATATCTGTCTGTAAAAGAATCAATGGGCAGCCTAAGCCATCCCCGTGGAGAGTAGTTCAGTTGGACAGGACAGATGTGGAGGTAATTGGTGAGATGGAAGATGTCCTCATCCGTATGGCTTCAAATGATAAAGTATGCCAGGTCATTAATATTGTGGTGGCTGATATACCAAATGCGTACAGCCTTATCCTGAGCAAAGATTGGTCGGTCAAACTTAATGGATATTTCGCTTCTGATTGGTCACATCTATGGTTTCCATACAAAGGAAGCCCGAATCAGATTAAGATTTTAAGAGAGCCTCACATGAAGTATAATGTTACTCAACTGGAGGAGAAGAATATGCCAGTGGATTTTGTATTGGGAAACTATTTTGTTGAGTTGGAACAAGGTAATTACCAAGCAGAAGAAGCCAGTAACACATCTAATACCCAGCCTGACCTCCTTCGATTTTCACAGGCTGATGAGATTGACTGTAAAATAGTAGACTTAGCAGTAGGAGTAGATTCATTTTCAGTAGTTAGTAATTTTTGGACTTTATTTTTCGATGGCTCTAAGACATTAGAAGGGTTAGGGGCTGGCTGTGTCCTGATTGACCCACAGAAGAATAAACATTTCCTTTCATGTAGATTAGAGTTTGAGTGTACTAATAATACAGCTGAGTACGAAGCACTAGTGCAGGGACTAAAGAAGGCAATTGAATTAAAGGTAAGTAATCTGAAAGTTTTTGGGAATTCTGAAATTATTGTGAAACAAATCCAGAATCAGATACATTGTATATCTCCTCACTTAAAAGCTTACCAGAATGAGGTATGGGATTTGCTAAAATATTTTAATGCATTTAACATTATTTCAATTCCAAGAATAAAAAACGCAGCTGCTGATCTTTTGACCACATCAGTCACTAGACTCGTACCCACTAATAATCGATGTTCTGTCGAACTGCTTTTCAAGCCCTCTGTACCTAATATGATTACGAACCTACGAGTATTTGATGATGACCAGCAGATCATAGAATTTTTAACGAATGACGAGGTGTTTAAAGGAGCGATCATAGCCAATGAAGAACATCAGGCTGAGATGAAATACAATAATTTCATTCCTAGAGGAGTTAGAACATTGGAAAAAATGTTTGATTTAAATGAAAAATTTAGAAGACCACCCAACGTGAAGACCCACAGCTCATCTCTGTAGTTTGAGCTGATTAATTTAGGGACTGAAACAAATTCTAAGTTCGTGAATCTCGACAAATGATGTTCACCGACAGAAAGAGACAAATTCATCAGTCTATTTAAACAATATAAAGATGTTTTCGCATGGACTTACGAAGATTTGAAAATGTATGACACCAGCATCATCAAGCATGTCGTCCCCATTAAAGCAGGCGTCAAGTCATATCAGCAACCTTTGAGGAAAATGCATCCGAAATTGGAACCATTGATTCAAAGTGAAGTGAAGAAGTTATTGGACGCAAGAATCATCTTCAAAGTCAGACACTATGAGTGGGTATCAAATCTGGTACCAGTAAGGAAAAAGTC
Source organism: Pseudotsuga menziesii (assembly GCA_001517045.1). Taxonomy (NCBI): domain Eukaryota; kingdom Viridiplantae; phylum Streptophyta; class Pinopsida; order Pinales; family Pinaceae; genus Pseudotsuga; species Pseudotsuga menziesii. The sequence goes on from LPNX010265257.1 coordinate 72,888, forward strand.
TGGAGAAATCAGACTCTACGTGGATTTCAGGAACCTAAACTATGCATCGGATAAAGATAACTATCCTGTGCCACCCATGGAGCAGCTGCTACAGATGGTTTCAGGTTCTGAACTGTTTTCATTATTAGATGGTTTCTCTGGCTATAATCAAGTATTAGTAGCCGAAGAAGATAGGTTAAAGACAACATTCAGAACTAAATGGGGAACCTTTGCCTATAGAAGGATTCCTTTTGGGCTGATTAATGCTGGAGCGACATTTCAGAGGGCTATGGACATAGCCTTCCGCGGATTGATTGGATGAAATGTTGTAGTGTACCTTGATGACATTACAATATTCTCAAAGAAAAGAGAAGAGCACGTGTTTCACTTAAAGCAAATTTTCAAATGATGCCAGAAATATGGCATCTCCCTCAATCCTAAGAAATGTGTGTTCGTTGTCACGGAAGGCAAGTTGATGGGGCACATAGTTTCAAAGCAAGGGATCTCCATTGATCCAGAAAGAATTAAGGCTATTGAACAAATCCCCTTGCCCCATAATAAAAAGGGAATGCAATCATTCATGGGAACCATAAATTTCGTACGAAGGTTTGTGCCTGATTTCACTCAGACTGTTAAGCCGCTGCAGCAGATGGTCAAGTAGAATGCTCAATTCAAGTGGACTGAACTTGAGAAGAATGCTTTTAGCAAAATTAAAACTATTGTTGCACACACACCCTCCTTGAAAAGTCCAGATTTCGATAAAGACTTTATTTTGTATACATTTGCATCCGATGATTCACTGGCAGCTGTGCTCACCCAAAAGGAAGAAGGGGGGGATGAATTCCCAATCTCCTTTATGAGTACTGGTCTACAAGGGGCTGAGTTAAACTACCCAGCCATTGATAAGAAAGCTTACGCTGTATTTAAGGCAGTGAAGCAATTCAGGCCTTATATATTAAAAAATCAAACCAAGGTAATAGTCCCCTACCCAGCTGTAAGATCCCTTCTCATACAGAAAGAGTTAGGAGAAAGAAGGGGCAACTGGGTAACAACTCTTCAAGAATATGACCTTGAATTCAAACCAGCCTCTATAGTTAAAGGACAAGGATTGTGCAAGCTGATGACTGAAAGTGGGAACAATGAAGAACAAGCATGGGAAGATGAGGCCGAATTACATGCAATGGATGTATGTCCTTTGTTTACAGCTCCTGAATCTTGGTATAGAGACCTTGTGCATTACCTGTAGTCAGGGTTGTTGCTAGAACATTGGAATTCCAAACAAAGAAGAGCTCTGCGTCTTAAATCGGCCTCCTATCAACTTGTTGAAGGAGTATTATTCAGAAGGAATTATGACGGGGTTCTCCTTAGATGTCTAGAAAAAGAAGATGCGAAGAAAGTAATGTCAAAATTACATGACGGTCCTGCTGGGGGACATTATTCAAGAGACACTACATCCCACAAAATCCTCAGAGCCAGTTACTATTGGCCTACACTCTTCAAGGATGCACATGCACATGTCAGGAAATGTGATATTTGTCAAAGGTGTGGAGGAAGACAGCCTAAAGCAGCAGCACCCCTAAAGCCTGTGATGATCACGGAACCATTCGAGCAATGGGGGCTGGATATTATTGGAGAAATAAAACCGAATTCCTCCCTGCAGCACAAGTACATTCTGATCGTTACTGATTATTTCACTCGCTGGGTCGAAGCTATCCCACTGCGCAAGATAAATGAGGACGAAGTCATCAGCTTCCTGCAAGATCATATAATGACCAGGTTTGGAGTTCCAGTTTCGTTAGTCTTCGATAATGCTAAATACTTTTCATCAATTAAATTGACTGCATTTGCTCATGATAAAGGGATGAAATTGCATTATTTTGCTAATTATTATCCACAAGGAAATGGCCTGGCTGAATCCTCTAACAAAAATCTGATTAGGATTTTAAAGAAGACTGTGGTAGAAAACCAGAGGAGTTGGCACTCAGCATTACCAAATTCCCTTTGGGCTGATATAGTCACCCCCAAGTCCGTGATTGGAGTGTCTCCATATACCCTTGTCTATGGTAAAGAAGCCATCCTTCCTCCCAATATCATGCTACCATCTTCCATTCTAGCTCAAGAGTCTAGGGGGACGGATGATGAAGTTTTACAAATAAGAATATATAATCTCCTGAAAGCAGAGGAAGCCAGATCTAAAGCCAAAGAATGCTTCAAGCTACAACAAGAGTCAGTTAAGAGATGGTTTGACAAGCATAAAGCTGGGACAAAAGACTTTGAAGTAGGAGACTTAGTCCTCAAATGGGACCACCCCCATGATGAAAAAGGAAAGCATACCAAGTTCTAGCAGTTGTGGGTAGGCCCTTTCCAAATTGCAGCAAAGCTTGGCCCTTCTACTTACAAGTTACAGGATCTACATGGGTGGGAAGAGAACTTGCCAGTAAATGGTTTGGTTCTCAAGCCTTATTTTTCTTGAGTCTGTTTGATTTCTTCTGTCTTGTATATAAATAATCTGTCTGGTAGTCTTTTGAGTCATGTTTTCAGTTTACTTTAGTTTGATTTTTTCTTGTTTTCAATAAAGAGGACGAACCTACGGTTGCATGGGGAACATCATAATTTTTGGGAGTGATAAACAATTTAGTGATCAGACTGTGGGTTGTTGTTTATATTAAAGATTTTCTTCTAGCTTAGTCATTTTCTCGAATAATTCTGTGCGCATTGAAGTTCTGCTTAATCCCTGTATAATAAACTGGGTTCAGAGAGTCTGGAACACTATGTTGGGGCTCCATCCACGTCACACTTAAAATGTCTAGGGATGACAGCTGAGGACCCATGGAAAGAAGCAAGGTGAACAGTATATTAAATATAAATGATCCCATTCCAAGAAACGAATGCAAAAAAGCAGATAAGAATCAAAGAACTCATATGAAAAGCATCATACATCAAAGCAAATGCTGAATCATAAGTACTAAATTGCCGAAAGATTCTCTCCATCCGTGAGCTTAAACTTGAAATACACCACTCACACAAAAGGACACTATGGGATAGAGGATCCTGAATCAAAATTCAGTAAGAAAGGCATGTAAGCAAACTCATATGAAAAGGGACAAAAGTACAAAAGTACAAAAGTACTCAAATGGCATGGGAATGAGGAACAAATGAATATTTCTGTTTACCATATGCTACAATCCTGTGGTGTCCAAAGCTATCAGCCACCTGAAGACAAAGGTAATAAGGAAACTCATCCTCTAGCCTCAGCATAGTTATTTGGACTTGACTATTCTGGTTTCCCCTCTCCCTAATTGGACTGTCATCAATGATTAAGGGTACACACTTCTATCATTTGAGAAATCCATATTGCTGGAAGAATTCAATATGATGCTTTTATTGTTCAACAGTCTATCACTCAAAGGTTAATCGCCCAGAGATCTAGGTTCACCAGGTAATCGCCAATTGTTGCAGCTGCAACTTTTCTCCCCAAATCTCTTAAATTTTGGGCCCCTCCTCATAACTGAATATCGCTTCAGGTTGTTTCATCCTTGATGTTTCTTCGGTCGTGCTTTAAGTCTGGATGTTTTGAACAATTTACATACAGCCTGCTCCCAGAATTTGTTTGTGCTTGAATTTTTTGCAGCGGGTCGCATAGTTGGGTTGAGTCTTGCCAGTTGTCTTTGATAAGCCGTCGTTTTGAAAATGAAATGGTCCTTGACTGTTGTTGATTTTTTAAAGGCTTTTGAACACTTGATTTTTCTGTCAAATCGGCTATTTTTGTTCTTATACCCTCTGCCGTTGTGGCTCCCAAAGCGGTTTAGCGTCCGAAGTCCAAATCACTCCGACGTCCGATTCGTTTTTGTCTTCGATCGCTTGCCTATAGCTTTTACCCTCCCGCTGTTGCGGCTAGGAAAGCTATCGTGCTTCCGATTCAAATGTCTTCCGACGTCCGATTAAAGTCCTCCCCCGTCCATGTTTCGCATCATTTTTAGCATTTGTACTTCCGTCGTTACGGCTGGAAAGTCCTTTTGGCGTTCGACGTCAAAGTCACCCTATCTCCGATGGAGTTTACCCGCCCACAGCTTTGAATCGCGCCTCTTAGTCTTCCTTTTCTTCCCGCCATTGCGGTTGAGCCAAGCCCTTGACTTCCGATGTCAGTATCCTTCCAACTTTTTCCATGGTGCGACAGGCCATTTGTTTTGCGGAGAAGTCGTTTCAGTTTGTATAATCTGCCGCTCTGTTTCATAGCACAGTTCCAAATGGATAATACACGTGGATTAATTGCAGGTGTGTGTAAGGAGCTGATGCATGAAGACGTAGAAGAACAGTTTAGAAAAATCGAAACGACACCGACCAGATCACCGAAAGGGCCCTCGAAGCGGAAGACAGTCAATAACGCTAAAGGCTCGAACCTCATTGCTGGTCCATTACTAAAAGAATCATGAGTGCATACAAACAACTCAGAAAAATACAGAACGTTTGGGAAACTTAAAGATCATGCGTCTGGGGAAAGCTGAAGCGTTCTGGAAGTGTAGTTAAATATTTGAAAGTAGGACTTAGAAAGGATTTTTCCCTGAGAAAATTTGTAAACTCTTTTGCTTGTAAGAGGAACTACTTCGTTTTACAGTCAGAAAGTGCAACTTTTGCCTGCTGGAGAGAGCGAAATGTGGAATGTATCAATGTGACTAAATGAATAATGTTGAAGAGGAACTATTTCGTTTTAAGCTGTGTTTCATTTACTGTGAGAGTATTTAACTTCATGAACCTATGTTCTTGTTGAATGTTCTTCAGTATCTTTTAGGATGTTTTCCACTATGAGTAATAAATGTTGTTCATAAAATAATCGGCTATCTGGTTGTTCAAATATCTGTAATTGTTCATGTGTTTTGAATGAAGTATCAGCTATCTGTAACTCTTCATAATGCACGGACAAAATGTATTACTCACCAATGAATGATAACTCTGCTCCCTAGGGATAGTTTAGGTAGTTAGTTTACTTTTGTGTTGTATGTGTTTTGGGTGCTTGTGAAACTTAAGACGAGAGGTAAGAACCTGTGCATCACATTGTGACCGTTCCTTGCATCTTTAGCACCCTGCATTGTTAGTTAGGCACTTGGATATCATACATTAAGTCAAAAAATACAAAATTCACGGTGGACCGGGCCGCGACCGGTAAAACCATTTGTTTTGTTACCTTGACCTACGGTAGCCGGACCGCAAACCGGACGGATTCCCTATACCAAACAGTCAACGGGCTAGTTGGGAACGTTGATTGGGGAGAACCCCTTACTGTTGTTGCCTGCGAATTTCGGGGCCCCAACAGACTCTAAATTGACAGAAGATGATGAGTAGGAAGAAAAAAATAATCATCCCATAGAAAAACAAGAAGAGGATGCTTTAGTTTTATGGGACTGTGTCTCACTTTTTGATACAGAAGAGGAAGGTTCACTGAAATAGGGAAAAACATCAGAAACAAATGTGACAACCAGAAGTCAGAGGTTGTTAAAATAAGACAATTCCATACTCCCAAAAATTAAGAGACTGCAAGAGAATGTAAAGAAAATTCAGAAGAACAACACAGATGTCAAAATGCATAAATTTAGCATTACCAGTCAAGATCCGAAACAAGTCAACATGCATGTTAAGCCTATTGAAGACAAAGTTGATAATGTCAAGGAAAATCTCACATTAGAGGAAATTTCAACTCAAAATGGGCCTCCTAAAAAAAATTAATAAAATAATAGTTAAAATAATAAAATAATATTTATTAATTTTGGAGGAAGAAAAGAAAAAAACTACTTTTTTGTTTGTATTTTCGACATATCTACCCGTTTGTTTACTCAAATTTCGATCGAGATAGCTTGTTGGATGTGGAAATAAATTCCGCATCCAACGAGTACCCACTCGACATACTTTTGATGGATCCCACTACCCCAAAAGAAAGAAATACCTGAAAAAACGTGATGATGACATCATCATCACGTTTTTTCAGGTATTTCTTGCTTTTGGGGTGAAGGGGTTTGTCAAAAGTATGCCGGGTGGGCACTCGTTGGATGCGAAATTTATTTCCGCATCCAACGAGCTCTTTCGATCGAAATTTGAGTAAAAACATGGGTATATATGTTGAAAATACAAACAAAAAGCAGTTTTTTTTTTATGATACCTATCCCCAAATTTATATTAAAAAAGAGTTTAAGACCTATACGACATTTGAAATTTAAAGCAACTTCATTGGCTAACACATAATGACATGGAATTTAAGTTAAAGTTAAAAGGCCCATTTTGAGTTGAAACTTCCTCTAATGAAGCACCTGAGATGTGGTACGATATTGTGGAGGACATTAAAAGGGCTAAGGCAAATATTTCCTTATTTGAAATGTGTAATGTACCTCAACAAAAAGAAATATTGTTAAAAGCACTTGAAGTACCAAACAAAGAGCTTCCCACTAACAACCAACCTGTAGAAGAAATTGTTGAAGCAAGTGTGGGACGCAAGGCTAGGTTTAAAACCCCACCATTCCTTTTGACTTTTGAGATTTTAAACCATAATGTGCACAATTGTTTAGTAGACTCAGGTCAGTAGTCAATGTTATGCCACTGTCAGTCTGCAAAAAGATCAATGGACAACCTAAACCAACTACTTGGCAAGTTACTCAGCTAGACAGGACCAATGTGAAAGTAGTTGGGGAAATGGAAGATGTTCTGATTCGCTTATCTGCAAATGAAAAGATATGTCAGTACATTGATATTGTAGTAGCAGACATACCTGATGTTTATGGACTTGTTTTGAATTGAGACTGGCCAGCAAGGCTAAATGGGTATTTCACATCAGAGTGGTCACATCTGTGGTTGCCTCATAAGGGAAGTCCAAATCAGATAAAAATATTAAGAGAGCCCCACATGAAGCACAATGTTACTCAATTGGAAGAAAAAAATGAACCAGTGAATTCTGTATTGGGAAATTATCTAATTGAGCTAGAACCGAGAAACTACCAAGCAAAAGAAGCTAGCAGTACACTAGACACCTAGCCCAATCTCCTTCGATTTTCATGGGCTGATGAGATTGATTATAAAATAGTAGATGTAGTTTTTGATAATGGGTAGGCCTTTTCAGTAAAGCCTAGCCCCTTAACTTACAAGTTGCCATATTTGCGGGGGTCAGCAGAGAACTAACCAGTTAGTGGTTTAGTTCTCAAACTTTATTTTTCTTGATTTTTATTTCTTGAATATCTTGTACATAAATAAATTGATTTGGTTGTTTATTTTTGTTTTATTTTATTTCTGTTTGTTTTAGTTAGATTTTGATCAATTTCAATAAAGGAAGCAAACTTTTGGTTGCATGGAGAGGATCAGAATTCTGGATTAACTAAACTCCTTGATTATAAGACTGTGTATTATTGATTTATCTGAAATAATTCTTCTAGTTTAGTAGTTTTTCTAAATGGTTATGAACACATTGAAGTCCTACTTAATCCTTGTAAAATAACTCAGGATCAAAAGGTCTGGAATACTATTTCGAGGCTCCATCCATCTCACATTTAAAAATGTCGTAGGGGGTGACAACAAAAGACCCATGGAAAGGAAGCAGGGTAAACACTATATTATATATAAATGATCCCATGCCAAGAATTGAAATCCAAAAGGCAAATAAGAGTCAAAAATCTCCTAAGAAAGAAATATGTATCAAAATGAAGTACTAAACCAAATGAGTGCAAAATTGCCAAAGTTCTTCTCCGTCTGTGAGCTAAAAATTAAATACATCTCTCACACAAAAGGACACTATGGATAGAGGAGCCTGAATAAAAATTCAGAAAGAAAGGCATGCAGGAGGACTCAAAAAGGACAAAAAGTCCAAAAGCACAAAAGTATAGAATGGCATGGGAATGAGGAACAAATGAATATTTTTGTTTACCATATGTTACAATCCTGTGGTGTCCAAGCTGGGAGCTACCCAAAGACAGAGGTAAAAAATGAAATTCATATTCCTAGCCTCAAAAGAGTTATCTAGACTTTTAAATCTTGGTTCCCATTATTCTTAAATTGGACTATCATCAATGATTAAAGTAAATATATTCGCCATTTGGGAAATCCAGACATCTAGAAGAATTCAACATGTTGGTTTTATTGTCAAACAGTCTGTTATTTAAGGAAGAAATTGTCCAGAGATTTGGGTTCACCAGGTAGTCGCTAATTGTTGCAGCTGCAACTTTTTTCCCAAATTTTTGAAATATTTTGGACCCTCCTTTTGATTTTATTTTGCCTGGATTTATTTGGTTTCCTGAACTCTATTTTTTCCCTCTACGACAAATTTGGATTTTCTTGAGTTTGAATTGAGTTCAATTGTTTCCTTCGTTTCGGAAGTTGGATGATCTAAATCTTCCTTTGTCTAGCCAAATATTTTGATTATGGAGTTTGTTTATTTTTTAACATTTGCTCTGTCAATGATTTTGTTTTAGCACTATCGAAAGTCAATTGAAGTTTGAGTCGGAACTTATGTTATCTATGTCGTCGCTTTTCTGGAGGTTAAACGAACTGATTTCTTCGCTGCCCAGCCAAGAATCTTTTGAAAACTTAAAGCTTTGTTTTTTGATAAATTTTCGTTATCGGAAGTCTATTTATGTATGAATCCGGGTCGTAGTTCTCTACGTAGCCGCCGTTGCGGAAGCCAACTAATGAACGTCCCGATGGAAAGTCATGTTTTTCTCCGATGGGATTTTATTTCCTTGGTTTATTTTTCAAAAAACTTTTGCTTTTGACTTTCGGTGCTTTTGACTTTGGAGCATTAGTCTTCTAAGTCGCTGCCGTTTCGGAGGGCAGATGGCAAACATTCCAACGGATTAGTTCTTTTCCTTGCTGATTCCATGGTTTATTGCTTTTCATTATTTTATTTTCTTCGCTATCGAAACGGTTTATGACTTTGATCGGAAGCCGTAGTCTGATTGTTTTTCGCCGTTGTGGCTCCTTAGTGAACTATCTTGCCAATGATTAGTGGTTCTGAGATCTGACCTTTAGCTTGAGAGTTTCCGACCGCCGATATTTTTCTATTGTCCTGGAACCCTTAGTCTATAAGGTTTCTGCCATTGCGGCGGCTTAGTGAACTAACCATACGATGCTATAATGCTTCCACCTGTCGATGAGAGTTTTGTTTTCACCCGATGCTTAGTAGTTTTGCTCGTCGAGAAGGTTTTTCCTGCCTTTTTGTGTGCTTTTACTCTATTTGATGACGATGAAGTTTTTCCATGGGTTTTGGTCGAGTCTAAGTTTCTCCGAGATGAAGAGCACAAGTTAGGGTTCAGATTTGGCAGTTACGTTGTTATGATTCATGCTTTCATGATTTCGAGTGAGTCCAGATGTGGCCTAGATTGAGATAAAGAGTCTTTTTATTGAGCTTGTGATTTTAGTTTGGATAATGGATTTAGCGGATTTCAAGACACAAACTCGCAGGATTTCTTTGTTTTGTCATTTTTTCGTGCATTAACACTGTATATAGTTTATTTTACAGAATGCATACTGAGAAGGTAAATGGACTGATACAATTTTTTTTGGTTATTCATGATAGGGTGATTGTTCCTGTATAGAAGATATGTCTAGAAGACAAAGCAGAAGAAAGGAGGCAACAATGAAGAAAGAGAAAGAAAATGAAGAAGCAGAGATGAACAAAGAGAAGAAGAAAGTAAGGGACTGAGATCTCAATAGATCGATAGCAGTAGAGGCCCAGGATTGGGAAAAGTTCATCAGCAACCAAGCTGGTCTCTCTTTATAAAAGTGCTATTAAATTTTAATTTAATATAACATATTGTACAACACTCACTAAAAGACAAATTTATGAGATTAAATGGATGGGGGGAAGCCCAAAGGTCACAGGGGGAGCCCAAAGGTTTTGCTATTTTGTATAAATATAGGAGAGTTAGATGTAATAAAGGAGTTTTTCCCAGACAGATTTGTGAGAGTATGTTGTAAGAAAAACTATTTCCTTTTGCATTAAAGAATTACAAGTTTCCTGTTGGAGAAAGCTTGGTGGAAGATTTCAAATGTTGTGCTATGGATTTGTTGAATGTGAACTATTTCATTTTCAGCTTTGTGTCCATTAACTGTGAGATCGTTCTAACTCTTTGAACCTATGTTCTTGTTATGAATGCGCTCTAGTTTATTCTATGAAATTTCCACTATGAGTAATGAAGGCTTTTCATAAACAATAAGCTATCTTGTTGTTCATATCTCTATTAATGTTCATGTGTTTTGAATTAAGTAACAGCTATCTATGAATTTTCTTAATGCATGCACAAAAATACATTACTCATTGACAAATGATAATCTTGCTCCCTAGGGATAGGTTAGATAGTTAGTTTTAGTTTCTTGCTTTGTGTGATTTAGATACGAGAGAGTTAAGACGAGAGGTAGGAACCTACGCATCACATTGTGACCACTCCTCGTATTCTCTATCAATCTACATTTTCAGATAGGCACTTGCATACAATAGTTAAAAATAAAAAAAAATAAAAATACACACGATGGACCGGGCCGTAACCGGTAAAACCTTGTATTTTGTTACTTGACCTACAGTAGCCGAACTGTAAACAGGACGAATTCCCCATACCAAACAATAACGGGCTAGTTGGGAACGTTTACTGGGGAGAATCCCTAATTGTTGTTACCTCCGATTTTCCAGGCCTCAACAGGGCGAAATCTCTCTAAGCCATCGAATCTTGGATCGCGGAAGGAAGAAATCGGGAAATGAAACTTATTTATAACCAAATTTTTACTTCGCTCTCTTTTCGATCTCCTCTCATCTGCTCTTTTTCGGATCGTTGATCTGGGTAGAAGTGTGAAAGAATAGAATGAAGCCGGAGAAGAACACTAGGCAAATTGATTTCCTTCTCATTATTCAAAGCTGTTTAAATAGGAGATACAAATGACAGTAGTAGCTAGACCTAACTCATGACCTAACTCACTAACTAACTACGGGTGAGATTACACTGTTCAACACACCCCCTTAATCTCAATTGGTAGTACATCATCAGCACTGTCTATGCCTAAAGATGCCTGCTGGTCTATGTCTCACCTAGGCTTACATTTCATTCAAAAAACTTCAGCTTGACTTTCTTCCTTGAAGTGTACTTGGAATTCTTTTTCTTTGTCTTCTCGATCTTGATGCTAAGTAGTTGATCTTCTTCATCTTCTGGAACATAGTGAAAGTCTTCATCTTCTGTTTCAACATGATTCTTCTGGATGTCATCTTTACCTGCATACTGAAAATTTTTGTTAGAAAAAATATGAATATATTTCAGCTTTTCTTGGATAGCATTCACATCTTGGTGTTTCTCATCAATGACAGCTACTTCATTATTGACTTCTTCATTTGCTTGATTCCACTGTGCATCCTTCACTGCTTCTTCAAAAATTGTGGGATCAGAAGAAAAAATAGCATATTGTAGATGCTCATCAGTAACAGGAGCCTTCTTATAGATCTCCCTAAAACTTTTGGTTTTCTGGTTTTGGGGTGAACTGCATAATGTTGTTTCTTTTGTGATGCTATCAGCTGGTTGTTGCTCATTCTCAGCAACTATTGCAGCTTCTATGCTGCTATCAACTGTCTCTTGCTCAAAGAGACTATCACTCACATCATTGAGTACCGCTACAGTGATAGGTTTGTTTTCATTGTCATCATAAAACATAACTGGATCAATATCATTTGCTAGGATTACATGATCACTAGCTGCCTCATAGACACAGTCATCTTGACTGTCTTCCACTTCAGTGTGGGATTCCTAGTGCTCTGTCTGACTTACAGAGCCATCTTCCTCTACCGTTGGTTTCTCACTGAAGAATTCTTTTAGTGTATCCCATGCTCTCTTTGGAGTATTAGCTTCTACAATGTAATGAAATAAGGAATAGTCTATACTGTCTTGTATGAGACATAAGGTAACAACTTGCCTTCTTTATTTTTCAAATTCTGTCAAAGCATTAAACTTTTCTGGATCAATGGGATCCTCTTCAACTATGAAGTGCCACAACTCTTGTAATTTTAACACATTAATTACTTTGATTGCCCATACATCATACTCATCTCCATTAAAGCTTTGCCATAAACCTTGTGGTGTTAAGATATTTCTTACCTCTTCAAATTATTTTGGTACTAGTTCTAGTAGCACCATCTTCAAGAATAGATCTTCTTTTCTAGATCACAACCTTCAATAAGATTGGATGATCAGGCCATCCTATCTCCAGATGCCCTTTTTTTTTTATTTGACAAAAAATCTAGTTCGAGAGTTCACCATGCTAGCTTCCAGCATTTGCGAGAAATTGAGAGAAGGCGGCAGATATGGAATGTAAAAGACCGATTTGGTGGGTGCTTCAACAATGCACTTCACCTTTTTTTTTAAAATAAAAACGAGCACCGCTCCTGATCCAATGGAAATGGGCGGTGAAGGGGTGTAGTGCCAGAAATTCACTAAGGATAGTGCAGTTTACTGCTCTCTCTAAACACAAGCAGAGCGGTGGTATTTCTTCTTGCCTCTTCAATATGAGCGGTGGCACCGATCTCGCAATGTGGGAGAGAAGTGGTGGCTAACCTAGGTAACTCTCTGCAAAACAAAAAAAACAATGATGCCGTGGGTGGGCTAGGTCCTTCAAAATAAAATAAAAATTTGTCTCCTTCCCTCAATCAAAGACGAGATCAGGCATTCAAGACCGTCTCTTAAATTACACTTTTTGTGTACTACGATCAGATCCACCTTGATCAGATCAACCACCGATCTCTTCAAGAAATTGCAAAATAAAAAAAATCCACTTTTTTTTGTTTTAGAGCGGCATATTGGTACGACAGACTTGGAGAAGAAATAAATGGATCCTGTCGATTAGACCTTTGATCATATCTGCTACTATTCCATATTAGATATTTTTTGTTTTAAATGACAACGGATCGGTGACTATTCCACAGATAATATCAAGGAATCACCCTTGCGATATCTGCTATTATACAACACCGTGGATTAGATCTACTGTGTACCGTGTGTTCAAAAAACAAAAAGAGCATCTGGAGATAGGATGGGCTGATCATCCAATCTTATTGAAGGTTGTGATCTAGAAAATAAGATCTATTCTTGTGAAAGAATAGAAAGAAGCCAGAGAAGCACACTGGGAATATTGATTGCCTTCTCATTATTTAGAGCTGTTTAAATAGGAAATACAAATGACAATAGTAGCTTGACCTAACTCATGACCTAACTCACTAACTAACTATGGGTGAGATTACACTCTTCAACAAGAAGCATCTTTGGTCGTTGGATCCTGGAACACGGAAGGTGGAAGTTGGGAGCCCATTTTCTATAAACAAAATTTTATCTCTTCCGCACTTTTGCTTCCTATTTTCCTTGGGAGGAAATGATTTTTGGCCCTTTGATCTTATTTGTGATGCATCCAGTTTGTCCATTCTGGTCGTATTTTAGCCTTGATCTCTTTTTTCTGGATTGGGCACATTTCCAAGGTCGCACTGAAGGAATTTTTGACTGTTTTGACTTCTAGGCTTAGGAATAAACCTCCCAAGCAACTTCCAACCCCCTTATGCATACCTCTAGGTCATAATAGATGAAAAGTTTTTTACCCTACCCCTCATTATTCACCGGTCTGGACCTTTGAAGGGCAATTATTGCAGATTCCTTATGTAGAAATCTTCAAAATTTAGCACAAGTGCTAACAAATGTATTCTCCACCTATGTATTGTTTCTATTTGATTAATAAAAAAACTTTATGCATATTATTCTCTTGTGTGTGAAAAATGATTTACATTTACAATTACCTTATTTTACTATTTCCAGAATTTATTTTTGTTTATGACTTGCATGCATGAATATTTAGGTCCATATCCTATGTTTAGCTTTGCATACTTTAGATTTTATTGTTTTTCACTCATTTTTACCACATTTTCTCACACACATTACACACGAGAACCGGTTTCTCACTTGCTTCCTATCTCGAATTCCCTAAGCCAGAAGCACCCCATGTTTGGTCTGCGCGAGTGTGAAATCACTCACAACACTTCCAATCGAAGAACATTAGAATACGAGTAACTAATTTTTCTCTAAGTAGATTAAAGGAAATTCACACTCAGAAATCCAAGAGAATGGATTATTTTTCTTCAACAACTTCTGAGGATGCTTTGTTATTGAAATGTAGTCGTGGATAAATCTTGTAGTATCTAGTTTGTCTGATAGTGGAACCTATTTGTATAACACTAGTTTGTATTTTCATATTCATAATAAAAACTATCTTATCGATATCAACCAAAACTCCTTCCCTATAGACAATGTGTCGCAAGAGAGTGCCAAATGGTGCACAAAAGATATACTTCTTCAAATTGATGGAGATATGAATCTATTAGGATCATTCAAACATAATCCACAACAACCGCACATGTTCCATCAACAAATTTTAGACAATCCAATTGTTCATATATACTTCTAAAAATTTATGGATGAAGTTCCTAAAATATGCAATCACAAACTTAGAAAACCATTATTATTGCATTATTTAATCCAAAAAACATGGTATTTTATGAAAAATAACTCCATAGAATGTTGAAAGCATTCTTCTTCCACAATGTGTACTTGATTGTATCCTAAAAAACCATATGTAAAAGAGTATGCCTCATTTACCACAACTTGATAAGCAATTTATCATTAAAGGTCTTGGGAATGGGTCATAAACATATAAATGGAATCCAATCTCCTAAATTTCAAGAAAAAAAATTGTAAAATCATTAGTGTCTTTCTTTTTCTTAATGATAATAGGGTTGATCTAATCATATTCATCCACAATAAATATCAATCCTATAGCCATAATTCTTCCACTATCATTCTTCACATTCTCTTTAGCTCTTGAATGGAGACATTATGCCTAATAATTACTAGTTTGGAATATGTCCAACTCTATTTTCATTCCTCCAACTCCCTCTGATTCCTTCTATCCTTGATAGTATTTGCAGAAACAAATGTGTATACTTAACACAAGTTTCAATTTTACACATGGTTTATTCATTCCAATA
Organism: Pseudotsuga menziesii; assembly: GCA_001517045.1. Taxonomy (NCBI): domain Eukaryota; kingdom Viridiplantae; phylum Streptophyta; class Pinopsida; order Pinales; family Pinaceae; genus Pseudotsuga; species Pseudotsuga menziesii. Next base: position 87,898 of record LPNX010265257.1, read on the forward strand.
ATCTCCTATGGAGGAAATTTCGGGTATTTCATCATATCCGATATTAATTGATTATAACTTGAGAGGCTAATGCTAAGACTCACTAGATGCACCATCTATGGCTGCCTTAATGTCTCTTGACTCTTCAAATTCTTTAAAGATAAATTCCACAATTCTTCTAAATCATCTCATGAGTCATCTACATCTTCTGCAGTCTCAATACTTTTTATGCAATGTGAAGATAAGTCCAATTGTCTAAAAATTTCTTGGAAATAAATAATATCTCAATAATATGAACAAATAATAGGAAAATATATGTCCCACAACTTATCAATAAACAAATCTTACTTAATAAATTGCAACTGTGCATTTACTTCATAAGTCCTACTAACAAAAATAGAGGTATTCAAAAAATATTTTTACAATTTCTAGTTTTTATTATATACTTGCTTCATGTAAATACCATGCCTTAAGAATACACTAAGAGTATGAAAGAATTTGTGAACCAAAAACATAGGTTGCATACCTTTCGTTTCCCACTTATAAGTGTAATTTTTACATGAATATAGGAATTCCTTACACCCTCATATAATTGTTAATCGCATTATGTTTGTCTTTACTTAAAGATAGATCTTTATATTCAAAATTAGGAGGAATACACCTATATATCGTTGTTAGTTGCACTTCTTCCCAATTAAGTAAGTATGGTTTATGGGTACTTTACCATTAAGAAAGGTAGCCCTTAGAGATAAAGTTTACAATAGATGATTTTTGCTAGCTGCACTTTTTCCAAAGTAGTAAGTTTTGGGTAGCTTACCATTAAGCAAAGTATCCCTTCTAGATACATTTATACTCGATGCTTTTTTTTTCTTTCTTTCAGAAGTGTATGATCTATTGTATCTAAATAATCTTCCATGTATGTGGTCGTATTACACCTAAGTCAATCTCTTTGGTTTTAATTTAACAAATATTTTTGAATGTAACATAAAAATTATGTTTTCTTTAACTTTAACTAATTCACATTGACATAATAACTTTGAGCAGATATTGAGCCCTTTCCAAAATATTGAGTCATTAACATAAAATTATTTTTGTTAGCTGGACTTTTTCCAAAGTAATAAGTTTTGGGTAGCTTACCATGAAGCAAAGTATCCCTTATAGATACATTTATAGTCAATGCTTTTTTTTTCTTTTTCTTTTTGAAGTGTATGATCCATTGTATCCAAGTAATCCTCCATGTATGTGGTCTTATTACACACAAGTGAATATCCTCAGTTTTAATCTAACAAATATTTTTGAATGGAACATAAAAATTATGTTTTCTTTAACTTTCACTAATTCACATTGACATAATAATTTTGAGCAGATATTGAGTCCTTTCCATAAGAAAATTATATAAAAGTACCCAATTTTTAACATTCACTCTTGAGGATAACACTAGTTAAACACTAACCTAGTCTTACAAGCTTCACATTTTGTCTTAGGAAAGGGTTTTGTGAGTACATCAATTGCATACTTCAATAGAACAATACTTCATGTAAATATATATCTGGTTGATAACATCTCTAATGAATTGGTACCTAGTCTTAATGTGATTTTTCCTATCATGACACACATGATTGTTTGCTAAATTCACACCTCACTAATTATCACAATAGAGAAAAATAAGACTCTTCTCAATGAGATCAAACTGGAGAAGTAATTTCTTAAGGCATATTTATTCGCAAATCACCTCTATGTATGATAAAAGAAACACAATCTTGTCATTTACTACTCCAATAAACTATACCAAAACTTAATGAGAAACATAACCTCTTGTAAAATTTCTAGAGTTCACATTACCTGCTCAATCAATATCTACATAGTCGATCATGGTACATTGGTTCACCGAAGTCAACTACAAAATCAAACATAGATATTTACTTATTTGATTTGATTTATTTTGTAATTTGATTTCATCTAATAAAATTAACTCAACTCATATTTGTATTTTTATTATTCATAATTGTATTATTGTTATAAATAAATGAACCTATTACTTTGATTGATTATTTAATTTTTATTAATTTATTTATATATATTATTTTTTAATTTATTTTTTTCTTTATAAATAATTATTTCTATTTTTATAATAACAATAATAATAATAATTTACCAATTCTTTGGATAGGTAGGCAATCAACTATCACAACTACATTTTTAAAAGTTGTTGATATACCTAGATCAACTTATTTTTCCATCACTTTTAAATAATAATGCAATCACTTTTTTAAAGTGGTTGATATATGTCTATGGATGCCATTTCCCAACTTTTTAAAATAATGGAGTCAACTTATATCAACCATTTTTTAAAATATACGCAACTAGTTTTTTAAAAATGGTTGATATACTCCAATGAGTGACATGAATTATACCGAAAGATGAATTTTAAATCTTTAATATTATATTGAGAAGTTAATTCTATATTTGATCATGTGAAAATCATCATACTAATTTGAAAATCCAAATTTTAAATATTTATTATTATTTTACAAAGTAGAGGATTTAAGGAGATCAATTAAAATTAAACGAATTTTTACATTATAAAAAATATATTTTAATATATTATTTTAAATTTATGAATATAAAAAGAATCACATTTTAAACATATTTAGAATTTAGTAGATTCGATCATTTTACGCTACTTAAAATGAATTTAGATTAATTAATCAATAAGTAGTGAAAATGTATCATTATGAATTAAAAATTATCTCAATCAAATTCAACATATGCACTCTTGTAGATATCTAACAATTAAATTAAAGTTTTTAAAAAATGTTTAAGTCATATACCATATAAAAGTTTTAAAAAAATCATTATGTCATATACCATATTTAGAATTTAATTTGATGATATAAAGTGAACATGAATTTATATTAATTATTAAATAAATATTAGTCCAAATGTACCATTATACATTTTAAGAATTATTTTAATCAAATTTAATATTTTTATTATTACATTATATTAAATTAGAGTTTTGTCCATTTAAGGAGGCCACTATTATAAGGTTTTAAGAATTGTCAAGTTCCTATTTCAGTATAGAGATCCTGTTATTTTAGCGGTGTTAATTTTCTTCTTTAAAACATAGAGATACTTTTAATATTTTAATAGGATTTCTCGATTCCATATAATATCTTAATTTTCTCTTAGATACTAATTCTTTATGCATCACAACTTCCACTTAAATTCAGATGTAAATACTTTTGATATTATCACTATCAAGCAAATTGACCTCTTCCTTGACTTCCCAATGATTTATCCAAAACATTGCGTCTTTATGCCAATCTTTCTTAACCTCCAAGTTGTTTTGACTATATTATGAATCAATCATAGGAAACATCTTGTCTCCCATGTTGTTTATCTTGTTCTTGTACATTAGGCACATAGTCAGAGCCATGTTCTCAATAGGGCAGAGACTAGCCTCCATGAAGAAGATAGGATAGGGTGTATTTCCTTTAATTTTGAAATTATATGTTATAAAATGCTCTTGATTTTGTTCTATTCTTCTCGATTTTGTTCTATTCTTCTCCACTGTTCTTTAGAGATATTTCAACCCCAAACTTGACATCCATATAAAGTAATAGGAGCCACAAGAATGGACTTTCTTCTTGTTGCAAAATCAAAGGTCTCAAATTTACAACTCTTTTAAGTCCATTATAAGTTTTTTACCCTCCATTAATCTTTTTCTCAATAATATGATGATGATTTTGATGAGGATGATGGTTAACATCTACTGAGACCAACTTTGGTCTATGCAACCTTAAGAAAAATAGTAAGAAATTATGTGGTTTGCTTTAAAACTGTATTCCTATGCTAAAAAAACTTAAATATAAGCGTTCCTAGCTCACCATAGTTTTGATAGGTTAGAAGGTTAGGAAGTATTATATTGTAACAATGATTTTGAAACTAAGACCCAACATGGGTGTACTCAGGGTACTCTAATAGAAAGTGATTTTCATCCTCAACACTCATAGTATCATGGAGATGGAAAATATTTTCAGACCATAGTGTCTTAGGAATTTTCCTATGCCCTATTTTACTATGGAGCTCATGAGAGTTTATTCTTATCAAGTGGCTATATTAATTTCTTTTTTATACTAGTTAAAACAGAGAGATAGCTTTAATCTTCTAGATTAAGGTTAATGACCTCATTGTTTCTTTTAACCTCTATATCTTTAGCAAACCACATTCTATCTTAAATATTAGATGTAATATTTTTAAATATTATCGATATTTTGCAAACTGACATTTTTTCCAATTCTATGAAGGTTTAACCAAGCTAGTGCATCTTTATGCCAACCCCGCTTTAGTTGTGGTTGGATTTGACTAGATTTTAAACCAAATTTATGAATCCTATGGTATCCCATGTTATTTAGTTTGTGCTTATACATGGGGTAACTAGTCATAGCCATGCTTTGAATGGGGAAAAACCAACTTATCTGAGGAGAATAGGATATGGTGTATTGGTTTTAATTTTGAGGTTATAAGTTATAAAACATTTTTGGGTTTATTCAATATTTTTCAAAGATTCTGTAAAGACACTACAACACCAAACTTCACAACCATACTTGAGATAACAAAAGTGACTTACAATTGTTTTCAAGACCAAAATAAAATTTTCCATCCTCCATTAATCCTTTTCTCAATGCTATAGTTCTAGTTGAGTTTACGATGGATATGAATTCAAAGATATTTGTAGAAAGTCACTTCCTCCATGTTTCTATTTTCATACACAAAAATAGCATAAGTGACCTTCCCAGATTTGATTATAATCATAACATTTGTTTTGTCGGTGCTAACAATCATGCCCATGGGTGAATCCGCGGACCTGGGTAACACTTTTTGGCAAGCGCATTTCGGAAAAAACAAAAAAACGCACACTTGTCGAGAGCTTGTTAAACCCTCGACCGAGGTATTAATATCTCGACCAAGGTTTTATCAAGCCCTCGATCGAGGTTTTGTTCAGCCCTCGGTCGAGGTACATACCTCGACCGAGGTGCCTATATCAAAAAATTTATAAAAGGAGGCCGAGGAATCACTAAATTACCAAAGACTGCAAAATATATTCATTATAATTGAGCTTTATGTAACTCCAGTCTCCGAGCTGTCGCGTTAGTGGCTTTCTATGCATGCCGTAACTGTTTCGCAGGCTCCATGTCAATGACAGTGATTATTGTTACTTGTCCTTTCAACGCGATGTTTTAGCCAGCGAACCAAATGGACAAGTAACAATAATCACTGTCATTGACATTGACATTGACATGGAACCTGTGAAACAGCTACGACATGCATAGAAAGCCACTAATGCGACGGCTCGGAGACTGGAGTTACATAAAGCTCAATTATAATTGTGCTGACTAGTTTCATATTTTCAATTTGCCTTGATCTCCATAAGGATTCTGTTTTTGCCAAAATGCGCTTGCCAAAAAGTGTTACCCAGGTCCGCGGATTCACCCATACCTTGAAGAAGAAACATGTAAAAACATTACTACTTTTGCTTCCTCTAAATTTTATGTGTAGATCTGTAGATATGGGTCGAGGAGTAATAGGAGTCATAGATTTGATCAATCATATCTATAACTCCTAATCCTCCAAGACCCATTTCTACAAATACTCCAAGACCCATTTGATCAATCATATCTAATACTCCTAATACTCCAAGACCCATTTTTATAACTTTAAGATTGACTAGGACCTCGACTGAGCTAATACCTCGGTCGAGGTCTTAACGAAACCTCGACCGAGGGTTTGTTAAACCCTCAGTCGAGGGCCTTACAAACCCTCGGTCGAGGTTTTGTTAAGACCTCGACTGAGGTATTTAAATACCTCGGTCGAGGTTCATACCTCGGTCGAGGGCTTAAGAAAATAGACCTAGCCCACATTCAAACAAATGAAAAATTTTCTGTGCCTTGCAGAGGTGTAAACCCTGCCATTCCTAGCACATAACTGAGCGGAGTTGATTCCGATAAATTCACCAACGAATCTTCTATCCATTGAGGTATCATACACGCATTTTGGCATTCATATGAAATTTATTTTTTAATTACTTCTAAAACTTATACTTAGAAAACCACACTGCAACTTCGAAGCAGCTCAAAGAAAAATCCGCAGAGTAAAAAATACACAGCCAAACAATTCTTAAAAATGCACACATCACATATCGACGTGTCCTCTTCAAAAGGGTATCTTTGGTTTTTCAATTTTTGAAAAAATAGAAAAAATTGCTTTATGTGGACAAATATGTGTTTAAAACGTTGCTGAAATCAAATGTGGTCACTTTCGAAAAATAATAAATAATTGTATAATGCGAAAAAAATTAACAAAAAAATATGCACATCACACTGCATTTTATGTAGATCATGCTCATATATATATTTTTTTAAATTATTAATGCAAGATTGAATTACTCTACGTGGACACGAGCCACTTATTAGCTTCTTCAAATTTTTAAGGTCACACAGTTCATTAAATGCAAAAATTCACACATTAAATGACATCGGAATATTTTAAAAAAAATATCACTATGAAGCCAACATAATATTCTACAATTTGTTTTTTTACTACAAGTCAAAATTCACATGGCATATATGCGTTTTGAGGGCTTCTATCTAGCACATGAGTAAAAACTCAGGTTTTCATCGCCAAATTTGGCCAAAAAGTGTTACCCATCTTCATGGAATCACCCCCATATTAGAGTAGAAATCCTTGATAATTCTTAAATTCTTATTGATATCAAAGGAATACATTGACATAAGAACAATGTCATTAGCAGAGAGAAGATGGATGATGACTATTCTCCTTGATGTCATCCTAGTGCAAGTTGCTTATTCTAAACAACCTTCTAGATTATTGATGTATATGTTGAAAAGGGTAGGAGAGATGGGGAAAACTTGCTTAACTCCAATATACAAATAATATCTTCTGACCACCTTTTGAACAACCCTCAATGGTCTCAAAATTGACAATGATATTCTTGTATAACCTTATCGCAACAACTCTCAACTCAAAGGGAACCTTTAGCTCTTCTAATCTATTCCATAGGTTACTTCTAGGCACGGTATCAAAAGTTTTTCTAAAGTCCATAAAACAACAAAAGAGATTGGATTTATTATTACGGAATTCCTAAGTGGAATCAAGGTAGTTCGTGGTTGAGTGATTCTTTCTAAAACTTGCTTAGCCTTTACCCCATTTACCTTCACTTTCTAGCCATTTGTTGGCATTTTTTTCCAAAATAATACCATATAACTTGACTAAGAGAAAACTAATCATAATTGTCTTATAATTAGAGAGATTAGTTTTATCACCATTTTTAAAAACAACAGACTAAGTATTAAATACATATAGCAAATATATCATTATAACTAAAAAAAATTATCTCCATCAAATTGAATATCTTAATTATTACACCCATTAATGTATATATCAATTATCACTTTTTTTATAACATATTTAACACAAAAATATTTACATTATTATAAAGGGTAGTCAAAATTTAAAAGATAGGATCATATAAAGTTAACATTAAAAATGTATCATTACAATTAAAAAATTATCTCCATTAAATTCAAGATCTTCCTTATATCTATAAGTTAACATCTTCACTAATATATCTATTATTATATTATCAATTATAAAAAAATTAAGATACTAATCTTTATGCAAATTTTTATAATAAAAATATTTATACATATTAAATTTCAAAATAATTTAATGTCATTTAAAAAATATTTAAACATAATTTAAAGTCATTTTGATAATCATATTAAAAAACATTTACTTATCAATCTCATACCTAATATACTAATAGTGAGTTCTAACCTCACATACATATAAGGATGAGCCATTGGATTCTCATAAGATAAGATTAAGATAAGATTCTCAATACACTGTAAAATACGGTTATTAATTATTATGCAACATGCAATCAATTACTATAATATATTGTATGTATTTATTTTAATATATATATATATATATAGTGTTTGTTTGTTTTTTATTTAATGTTTCCTCTCAACAAAATCATAGTTAAAATCATTTCTAAGAAGAATTTAACTTTAATGGTATTTTTGACTAGACCCAACATTAAGAGAATGAACAAGCAAGAAGTCACTATTTCTACTCATAGAGTACATAAAATATTCTATATATTTCACGTTATGTTGCAATATTATTTTTCAAGGACAGACGCAGCAGTGAGAAATCATGAAGGAATAATCGATTCATAGAAAAACATTAAAAAAATAGTAATGCCATTTGCGATATAATTTTGTAAAGACAGAAAAACATTAAAAAAATAGTAATGGCATTTGCGATATGATTTAATGGATCCGGTCAAAGAGCTGCACAATTGCCCGGTCCAAGTATGGAATTTCAAATCTACTGCTATGTCTATCAAATGGAAATTTGATGATGGTTTTGGATTTTTGATGATTGTTTTTGGAATTTTAATGGTCTACTATACTCGTGAAGAAAATTTGATGATGGTCTTGAATCTTTAATGGTTTACTATGTTTGTCAAATAGAAATTTGATGATGGTCTTAGAAATTTGATGATTGTCTTGGATTTTTGATGGTGTTAGATTTTTTTATGTTTTCACTATAGGTTTTATATAAATTTATGGCTATCAAATTTGTTTAGATTTTTCATGCTTTTCATTATAAGTTTCATACGAATTTGTGGTTGTCAAATTGGTTTAGTTTTTTATATAAAATTTCAGCATAAATGTTATTAAGTTAGTTAGGAAAATGAAAATGAGGCCACGGGAGAGATCGTAATAACCATACTACTAAGCGAGGTGAATGCATAGCTATGATACGAATGCAATATCTATGCCTAAAACTGATACAAGATAGTTTCATATGTTGTAGATACAAAGAAGACTATTTCATACATTGAAGACCACTTTGCTTGCGAATCATTCCATGCATCGCTGAACAATGATTTATTTAATTTGAGGTATATGTTTCTATACAAATATGCCAGTTTTATAATAGAAATTGTTTTTTTAAAGTTTATTTGACTTGAAAGTCAAAAGCTAAATGGCCAAAACATGAAGTGCATAACACTCTATAACCTTATCCTATCAACTTACATTTCAGTGGCTACTCAATCTGATAGCGCACACATTTTATGTACTTAAACGTTTGTATGTATTTTTCATGTATACAAGAAAATAGGTACTCAATAATTTCAATCAAGAAAATTCAGTGCAATTCTTTAAGTACTCAATAGTTTTTATCAAGAAAATGCAGTACAGTAGTTCGAAGTAATCAATACTTCACATAGGCTGTGAAAAACCTCAGCAAATCAATATCTTATTACGTAGATGAGTGTTACATATAAAGGATATCAAAACCGTTATCGACATTTAGATAACGAGATTACTAACTAATAACTGAAATATTATTTACAATGTAACCCCGAAGGATTACTCAACATTCCCCCCTTAATCTGAAGGAACATCTGACATGCCAAGTTGCATTCTAAATTTTTCAAACTTTTCACAGCCCAATGCTTTAGTAAAGATATCTACAATTTGCTCAAAAGTAGGACAATGTGTCAGATGAATGATTTTGGCCTCAACATGATGTCGAATCAAGTGATATTTGGTGTTGGTATGTTTGGTTCGATCATGGAATTTTGGATTCTTGGCCAATTGAATTGCAGAAGTATTGTCAACAAAGAGAGGCGTTGAAGTCATTTGTTTCTCCTGCAAGTCTTCAATTATTTTACGAAGCCAAATGATTTCTTTTGTGGCTTGAGCTGCTGCAACATATTCAGCTTCAGTTGTAGAATTAGCAGGAACAGATTGCTTTCATGATCTCCATGTGATAGCTGCTGATCCAAGGTTCATCAAATAACCTGATGTAGAGACCCCATGCTCTTCATCTCCATCAAAATCAGAATCTAAATAACCAGTGAGATGAAAGTCTAAAACTTTAGAATATTTGATGTCATAAGATTGAGTGCCTTTTAAATATTTGAGCACTCGCTTTGCTGCATTCCAATGATCTTCACAGGGCTGATGCATAAACCTGGAAAGTATTCCTATAGCAAAAGTTATGTCAGGACGAGTGGTAGTAAGATAAATTAAACTTCCAACAAATTGCCTGTACTTTGTTGGATCTTCAAATGTGCTACCTTCATTTGAAGTAAGCTTTAGATTCTGCTCCATTGGTGTTGAAACAGGATTACAATCCTGCATACCAAATTTTTTTAATAACTCTCCAACATATTTTTTTCTGAGAAATGAAAATGTGCTTTGGTTTTTGATCTACTTCAATTCCTAAATAATAATGTAATAATCCCAAATCTGTCATATCAAAAACCTTTTTCAACTCTCTTTTGATAGATACTATATAATTGTCATTATTTCCTGTGATAAGCAAATCATCCACATAGACAACTAGATATACAACCGATCTTCCAACTTTCTTGACAAATAAAGTTGCATCATCTAGATTGAAGTGCTTATAATTCAATTTGAGAAGATGTTCAATTAAATTTTCATACCAAGCTTGGGGTGCTTGCTTCAAACCATATAAATATTTGACCAATTTGCATACCTTATGTTCTTGACCTTCGATAGCAAAGCCTTCAGGCTAATCCATATACACATCTTCTTTTAAGTCTCCATTCAAAAAGGTGGTTTTAACATCCATATGATGTATATTCCATCCTTTTTGTGTTGATAATGAAAACAAAGTTCGAATGGTGCCCCATTTAGCTGTAGGAGAAAATGTTTCTGTGTAATCAACACCTTCTTTCTGTGCATACCCTTTTGCTACAAGTCTCGCTTTGTGTTTGTCAAGTGACCCATCTACTTTATATTTATTCTTATATATCCACTTGCATCCAATCAGTTTGGTTCCAATTGGAGGATTCACCAACCTCCAAGTTCCATTTTTTATGAGAGAATCATACTCTCTTTGCATTGCACTTTTCCATACATCACTATTTACTGCTTCTTGAAAAGATGCAGGTTCATCAAATGCATGAAATTTTAATTCACAATCTAATGTTACAAAATCATCATACCTTTTCGGAAATGTCTTAGTCTGTATCGATCTACGAACTTCTTCTTGTTGTGGTGTTTGCTCTGTTTCTTCTTTAAGAGCAGGTTTTGCATTATCCATTCCATTAACAATATCATCAACTGTCTCATCTTCTGTTTCATCAACTTGTGCATTAGAAGGAAATTCCAAAACTTGACTTAGAACAGGAATATCCCCTTCAATATTTGGAAGTTCATTATCCATTTCATGATAGATTTTTTTAGAATGAAATCTATCAAGCTGAGCAAGTTGTTTATCAATAGTGAGTGCATCTTTCTCAAACTCAAGAAATATAACATCTCTAGAAACAATAAACTTCCTGTTATCTTCATCATACAACCTATAAGCTTTAGAAGTATTAGAATATCCCAAAAAACACACTTCCGACTTCTTGCTCCCAATTTATGTCTTTGTTGCTCAGGAATCAAAGCATAACATGTGGAACCGAAAATTCTAAAATGCTTGACAGTTGGAAGATGATCATGCCACATTTCATAAGGTGTTTCGTTTTGTAGTGCAACAGAAGGACATCTATTCTTAATGTAGACAACACAAAGAACTACTTCTCCCCAAAACATTAACTTGACATTTTTTAAAAACATCATTGATCTTACCATATTCAAGAGTGTCCTATTCATACATTCTGCCACACCATTTTGTTGTGGATTATAAGGAACAGTTGTTTGATGTTTAATACCGTTCTTCTGCAAATAATTTTCAAAATTTTGAGATGTATATTCACCACCGTTATCAGTTCGAAGGGTTCCAATATTGAGTTGAGCTTCATTTTTAATCCATAAGTGAAAATTTCAGAATGTATCAAAAGCTTGAGATTTTGCTTTTAATAAATAAACCCAACACATCCTCGTAAAGTCATCAATGAAAGTCATGACATATTTGTTACCATTTTCTGATGGAACAGGCATGGGCCCACATAAATATGAGTGAACAAGACCAAGCTTTCTTGAAGCTCGAAACATAGAATCATTAAAAGGTTGTTTATTGTGCTTGCCTAAGATACAAGCATCACATGGGGAAAGTTGTCTTGGAATAGTAGGAAGCCCTTGAAATCCTTTCTGTTTCATAATCCTGAGACTGTCATAATTAATATGCCCAAATCTAGCATGCCACAATAAGTTGGAAGATAAATTACTATTATGCTGAACCAAATTTGCAGAATTCTGTGAATTGGATGATGTACCATTCAACTTTAAAAGTTTGTTATCTTCCACTCCATTCATTACAATCACATTATCATAAGCTCTTCTAATTTCAATGATACCATCAAACATATGTATCGAGTGATTTTGTTGTCTAATTTGCACAAGAGATATTAGATTTCTCTTCAATTGTGGAACATACAGAACATAAGAAAGTATATAATTAGCAAGTCCTGATAATTTCAATCTAACAGAACCAATTCCTGAAGGTTTTAACTGAGACTTATCTGCCAAATGTACTAGCCCATCAATTTGATTCCTAAACATTTCAAAGAAGTCTTTTCTAAATGTCATATGACATGTGGATCCAGTATCCAATAACCAAATATCATTCCATGAAAACGAAGCACTGAAAGCTTCTTCAATTCCTAGATTACAATGTGCAACAACATAATGTGCAGATTCAGGAGGTTACCTTTATCATTTCCTTTATCTTGTAATTGCTCTTTCTTGTTAACAATTTTATCCCAAGAAGTTCTACAATAACTGGCAGTATGACCAGTTTTTCCACATTATCCATGAAAAGGAAGTACTGAAAGCTTCCTCAATTCCTAGATTACAATGTGCAACAACATAATGTGCAGATTCAGGAGGGTTACCTTTATCATTTCCTTTATCTTATACTTGCTCTTTCTTGTTAACAAGTTTATCCCAAGAAGTTCTACAATAATTGGCAGTATGACCAGTTTTTCCACATCTATAATATTATTTCTCCTTGATTAAATCTCCCCCCCTTCCTTTGTACTGTCCTCTTTGTCCTCTACCTCGACCTCTGCTTCTATTTTCATCCTTTGCAAATTCTTTTTTTGATTTGTGTCCTTTCTGTGCAAGACACAAAGTTTCTTCATTGGGTTTAGACTCCTTCTTCCCAAATTCTTTCTCTCTTTCTGCAATTTTCTCAACAAGTGTTTCAAAGGTCATAGCTTTCATTTGGCCACTAGCTTGAAGTGATTCTAAATAATGAGTATAGGTAGGATATAGAGCTTTAATAAATGCAGTAAGTTGAATGTCAACTTTTACACCAGTTGCATCAATATCATGGAAAATGGCTCTAATTTCATAAGCAAGTTTCATTGGATCATTATCTTTTAATTCTAAGTTAAATAATTTCATCAACAGTTGTATGATTTCAAGCTCAGAATGTGAATCATACAAATCTTTTAGTTTCTTTAATGCTTCCCAAGCACTTTTACTAGAAACTAAATGTCTACTTACTTCTTCACTTACAGAGGCAATAATCAAGGCATAAGCCTTCTTGTCCTTGCTTTTATAATGCTAACTCTTTGGCATTAGTAGGTGGTACTTGTGCACTTTTATCCAATTCTTTTATTGCTTCTCCATCTTCCTTATCTTCTAAATTCTCATTTTCACAAATTCCATCCCACATATCATTAACAATAAGGCTATTTTTAACTTTACGAAACCATTCCTAATAATTTTCTTTTCTAGATAAAATAACTCCAACAATTGAAATTAAAGAATTCATTGAAATTTACTGTGTAGTAAATTTTTGTGTACAAAATACACTCTAATATATTCTTTTCCTTTTAGCCAATGTTCTTTAAAATCTTTTTATCTTCTAAAAATATTTCCCGAAAGGTTTAATAATTCAATTTAAAAAACCTTGTACTCAAATATAAATGGTTGTTTAAAAACTTTTATTTTCTGAAAAGAACTCCCCAAAGATTTGATAATTAATTTAAAGAAACCATTGGATGAAAATATAAATGACGGCTCTCTTCCCTTTTTTTTTCTCTTTTTAAAAAAGAAAATAATTCTTCAAAACAATTTACGTCCAGTCTCCTCTTAATGTGCAGTCTTTGTCTTTCTTCCACAATCTTTACTAAGCAACTCTCATTTCTTCCTTTCTTGGTGATAGCTCCTTTGCTGGATCCTCCTTCATGGGCTCCTTCTTTCTCACCAAGTCATTCTCACCAATGCTTTGCTGCCTTTGCTCTGATACCATTGACACAAGCCGTGAAGAACCTCAGCAAATCAATATCTTATTACGTAGATGAGTGTTACATATAAAGGATATCAAAACTGTTATCTACAGTTAGATAATGAGATTAATAACTAATAACTGAAATATTATTTACAATGTAATCCCGAAGGATTACTCAACAATACTTTCGACCAATAAAATGCACTCCAATTCTTTCAACACTCAATAATTTCAATCAAAAAAATGCAAAGCAATTCTTTAAGCAGTCAATAGTTTCAATCAAGAAAATGTAATATGGTACTTCAAATTACTCAATACCTACGATCAATAAAATGCACTCCAAATTTCAATCAAAAAAACGCAGAGAAATTCTTTCAGCACGAAATAATTTCTATCAAAATATGCACTGCAATACTATTAAGCACTTTCAAATTTCTTTGATGAAAATCCACTGTAATTCTTGAAGTTATAAATACTTTTCATCAAGAATGCAATTCTTTCAGCTATAAATACTTTCGATCCATAAATGCAGTGCAATTATTTATGCTCTAAATAATTTCGCTAACAAAATGAGCAACAATTCTTTAAGCACGCAACAATTTCTATCAAGAAATTGCAATCCAATACTTCTCATAAAGATTTGCAGAAAAAATATACGAGGAAGAAACAAACCTCGTGCTGCATGAGTGAAGAGTATCCAGGAAGCCATTGCACGCAGCACAATGTCGAGATTGCATGCTGCAACGGATCAGCCAAGGAATAGCGTCTTCCGTTGCTATTGAAATTCGACCCACCAATTTTAGTTCCTAGAACATGCTCCAAGCTGTATCCATGGTATGGCCAGACTCCAGCTTCATAAAGTCCATTTCGGAAATCACTTTGCCACTGTCTCAAATTAGGGTGAAATACTACCGTGTCTTCTACCCAATGGTATGATTCATTAACCATGGTTTCATCCCATCCTGTGCTTCATATGAACGCGAATCCCGCTCTAGAATAGAAGCCAGCGTTTATGCTGCTGCTTCCACCCAAAACTCTTCCTCTTGAATTTACGATTCCCTCCTCGGATGTAAAGTTCTGGGAGGGAGATGCATCGTCGTCGACGTTTAAGAAGTTAAGGTAGAATCCCTCTTCTACACAGCTCATGATGCATAAACCCTTCGTTTTCCTCAGGGTACCTGTGCACTGGTGTCCCTTCCACTTCAGGTGCCAGCTGGTTTAGTTCATCCAAAACCCTTCTCACTCCTATTTATTTAATTCAAGTAATCACACTTTTGTTTAGTTATCTAAAACCCTTCGCAGTCCACTCTTATGCGTCCCATCCACTCCCATTGGTAGAGAAAATCCAACCATCCAATTTGGTACACGAAGGAAGATGCGCAGAGCAAATCCAACCATCCAATTTGATACACGGAGAAAGAATATCCGATTTCCTTCAATCTGGGCCGCCCAAATCTAATTACTAAAAGCATGCGATAATGTAGATAATGTATAGGGAAAAAGGTTAATACTATAATTACGCCTATCGACTAATTAGTTGTTGATCCGATTGGATCCACTTCCATCCAAGAGCCATTGTCACCTGTGTATTGGTTTCCATCTCCAGCTACACCATAACCAAACATTAAAGAAAGGAGTCTGCATTTTACCCTGTCCAAAAATATGTCCTCATGGATTTCATGTCCCACCTCTCCAACTCTTACCCAAAATTTGGACAACTTTCTTAGCTGGGCACTGAGCTTTCCACCTATAAATTCCTCACCTCAACTCATCTTCTCCATCCATCTATCCACTTCCCATATGCTTAGAATTCTGAGTGTTATACTCATATTTCAAAATCAGTGAAAAGTTTCAGGTGTTGTAGAGGTTGAATATTCCTGTTCAGAATTTTATTTATATGTAAGATATGGAAGCATGCAGAGATCATGTTGTCAAAGGCATGGATGATGGTCGTAGCTTGCTTCCTCATTCTCTTGTTTGCTGGATCCAATTATATTTTTGGTTTGTATTTGCAAACTATCAAGATAAATCTGGGATATGATCAGGAGGTGATGGATACATTGGATTTTTTCAAGGACTTGGGTGCAAATGCAGGCATCATTGCCGGTCTCATCAATGAGTTCTGTCCACCATGGGTTGTTCTCATAATGGGTTCAGCTATGAACCTCACTGGATATCTCATGATTTGGATCTCTATGATGGACAGAGTTGCAAAGCCTACACTATGGAAGATGTACATATATCAATGCATCAGAGGGAGCTCCATGACATTTGTGAATACTGGAATAATTGTCACTTGTGTCAAAAAATTCCCAAGAGGCAGAGGACTCGTAATTGGGATTATTAAAGGATTTGTAGGTCTAAGTGGTGCTATTATTACTCGGATATACAGGGCTGTCAACAAGAATGAGCAACCTAGCTTTCTCATAATCTCAGCTGCTATTCTTCCCACTTCCGTAGTTTTCCTATTAATGGCTGTCATTAGGCCTATGGAAGCTCCAAAAGAGAAGAACAAGACTCAGAATTTTTATATTTTTCTTGTCATGGCCTTGGTGCTGGCCAGCTTTCTTATGGTTTTTATTTTGCTGGAAAACATGTTGGTTCTTCCACAGACTGTAATTCAGTTGTTTGTTGCAGTAACAATTCTGATAATCTTCTTACGATTGTTGATAGTCATACGCTCAGAGATTCAAAAATCAGACAAAGTTCTTCAAGGGGATCAGTTAAATGATGCATTCTCAGATCAAAGGAAGTCTGAGATTGAACCCGAAAGCTGTTGCAAGGACATCAACTCTGCCTCCTTTGAGATATCAATACTTGTAATAGAAGGCAAACCTGCTGAGTGTAACAATGAAGAACTGGGTGCTAACAATGACAAGCAATTAAAAGGAAAATGGCCTCAAATAGGTGAAGACCATACAATTTTTCAAGCACTAATGATCTTATACTTATGGATACTTTTCTTGGCAACATGTGGATTGGGATCTACAATTACGCAATAGACAACATGGGACAAATTGGAAAATCATTGCGATAATCTACTCTGAGTATAAGCACTTTTGTTTCACTTTTGAGCATCTGGAACTTCTTAGGCCGAGTCGAGGCAGGCTTCATCTTTGAAATACTTCTGCACAGGTATGCAATTCCTAGGCCCTTTTTGTTGAGCCTAGTGCTGTTAGTTGCATCTGTAGTGTTGGAAATATTAATCACTCGCAGATCCATACCTGACTCTCAGCCGACTCTGTCAGAGTTTGTATCAGTCAATATCTTGTCTGTCAGTCTGACAAGAGGGAAGAGTCCATGATTCGGCAATGTAAACCAGTCGAATTTATTTCTGAAGCTAAGTTGTTAGGTAGATAGTTATTACAGTCTTTAATAGATAGTTATTACAGTCAGTCGATTCATGAAGGAAGCAATTTTTAGGTTTCCTATAAATAGAAGAAGAAGATCGTAAATTAAGTTAGTCACTAGACACATTAGACAATAGAGAGAACTCCAGGTGAGAAAGAGAGAACTCTGAGCAGAGATTGAAGTTGAAGCTCAAGCTTATGTGTATGTGATTCAGTCAAAGAGCTGAAGCTTTGTAAAAGGATCATTCGGTGAGCCGACAAGTCTGGACAGACAAGTTTGTAATACCTTTGTTATTTCCGCATAGTTATATATATGAAATAGTTTATGGTTGAATGCATGTTTATTTGGCCACACATTATTTCCAGATTTACTTGTGTAAATGGATTTCACAGTTACGGTTGAGTGAAAGAACAAGAACCCATAAATTTCTCACTCCGTGAAAGTTTCAAGTTTTACGGCACATTGGTCGACTCAAGTCTTCCTACATATTTGGATATATGTTTTTATAAGTTATGTTGGATTGTTAATGTGTCCATTTTTACTTCATCTTACTCACAGGTGAAAAGCATTTGTAATTTCTTAAGTCTTTTAGACTAAGAAACATACTCTGTAGATTTAGACCAAACCAAGTGAGCTGACTTAGAGGTCAAAGAGGTCAGCCAACTTGAGAGGTCGAAGAGGTCAGCGGACTTAGAGGTCGAAGAGGTCAGCCGACTTAAGAGGTCGAAGAGGTCAACCGACTTGTGGTCGAAGTAAAGTTACCGACAAGATGTCAAATTAGTCGGTAGAACCTACAAGTAAGTCAAAGTAAATTATTCGGGTCTAAAATTCCTATCAAAATTTATAAACTTGTCTAGTCGGTAGTTAGACAAGTTTCACTTGACAAGTAAGAAAAAAAAGAGGTCGGCGTGAAAAATTAAATTTTATTTTTAACTGAGCGGTAAACTCAAGTTTAGTTGGCTCGGTTTTGGCTAACTGGTATCAGAGTGAGGTTTATATCAGAGCAAGGTTTAGGAAAGAAATCTTGTCTTAAAAGGTGGAAAAGTAATTTTCTAAGGAAAGTTAATTAAAAAAATTTAAAATGGCTTCCACTTCTGGTTCATTGCAAACTCCAATTTTTACAGGAAAGAATTATGAATATTGGTCACTAACTATGAAGGCTTTATTCAGAGGTCAAGATGTTTGGGAGATAGTCCAGCATGGTTATGCAAAACCAACATACATGACAACATATAACAATCTCACACAAGCTGAGAAAGATGTCTTAAGGGAACAGAGGAAGAAAGATGGAAAAGCTGTATTTTACATACATCAAGCTATGCATGAGAGCATACTCCCAAGAGTAGAAGAAAAAAATAATGCTAAGTAGGCATGGGATACATTGGAGACCGCCTATCAAGGTTTGGATAAGGTAAGGACATCCAAGTTGCAGATTCTGAGAAGATATTTTGAATCTCTGTCCATGAAAGATTCAGAGGCTGTAGACACATTCTACACCAGAGTTGTTGGTTTGATAAACCAACTGAAATCTCATGGAGAAGCCATAGAAGACTGAAGGGTCGTTGAAAAAATTATCAGAAGTCTTCCCCCAAGATTTGAAAACTTGGTTGTGACCTTGGAAGAACACACAGACATGTCAACATTTACCATTGATGAGCTGCAAGCTTCACTCATCAATCATGAACACAGACTCAGCAGAACACAGACATCATTGGAAGGTGCATTCGCAGCACAGTCATCCATAAGTCGTGGTAGAGGCAAGGGGAGAAACAACTTTAGAGGCAGAGGAAGAAGTTCTTCAAGAGGAGGATGAGGCAGAATTCCTGCAAATTTCGGTGGTAGAGGAGATAATCATAACCCAAGTTAGCCATGTGGCCAGAGGTTTGATAAAAAAATCCAATGTCATTATTGTAAGAAATTTGGTCATTATGCATATGAGTGCAGGAAGAAACAATATGACCAAGGAAAGAAAAGCCCAAGGTAGTCGACCAGCACCAGCACTTCGACAAGTGCAATGTTAATGGCATCGACATCTCCACTCGAATGCAGTGCTGTTCAAGAAAGTCCACATGGAATATGGTACTTAGATTCAGGATGCAACAACCACATGACACAGATTAATATATTATACTCATAATACACTATAAACCATAATAGTAAAAATAAAATGAATTGTTTTATGTTTTTAACAGTTAATATTTTTTAATGTATCAATATATTATTATAAAACAATAAATTTAGTTGATGATGGTGGTGGTGGTGATGATTAGACAAGGGGACCCTCAGTCTCTCTTTCTTTTCATCTTAATGGCAGAAGGGCTTAGAAAGCTTCTTCAAGATCAATCAATAAGAAAAGAGATTCATGGGCTAAACATCCACGAAAAAATGGATAAACAAATGCATTAACAATTTGTGGATGAAACTGTGTTAATGGGTCACCCTTCAGTCCAAGAGGCTTGGGGATTTAAGAAAAGTTTTATACTTTTTGCAAAGGATTCAAGGCTTGAAGTTAATTTGGATAAATCATAGGTGTTTTTCTTCAATATAGCTAGCGCTTCCCAGAGAAATATAATTCATGTCCTAGGATTCTCCAAAGGATATATGCCCTCTAAATACTAGGGAGCCCCTCTTACGAAGGGAATTATCTTAAGGGTTTCCTGGAAGGAACTTCTCAACAAACTTAGAAGTAGACTGTCAAGTTGGACCCCTCAACCTTCCCAGTCAGTTTATTCTTGTCAAAGCAACTCTCTAGGAAATGTCGATTTACCTATTCTCAGTCCTTTCTATGCCAAAGCCGGTTATTAAGGAAATTCGGGGTATCCATAGAAATTTTCTATAGGGAGGAAGGGAAGAGAAGATCAAATTCATCTTGGTGGGATGGGACAAAATCTATTGACCAAATGACAGGGGGTTTGGGCATCAGGGACCCAGAGGTCATGAGTGAAATTCAAGGCTGTAAGATTTGGTGGAGATGGTGCAACTACAAAATGGAACCTTGGGTGAAACTCTGGCACGTGAAATATTCCAAGAAAATACCAATGACTCAGTTGATTAGATATAATGAGGAGAGGTTGGGATCCCATATTTGTATGTAATCCTTGTTAGGTCGAAAGCTTGTTCATGATCATATTTTTTGGGAAATATGTGATGGTGAACTAGACAATTTCTGGGATGACTCATTGAATCAAATTCAAAAAATTGGGGTTGATCCTAGATGATAGAACATCAGGGCCAGAGGGATGGAAGAAGGAAAATACAAGGTGTGTCACTACTGGGAAGATCCTCTCTTGGATGGTCACATGAAGTGGTTGGGTCGGGACTAGTGGGAAGGACTTACAAATGATGAGAATCTTCACTCTTTTGAAGACATCTTCCAAGAGAGATTTATTCATCTCAAAACATGACCAGATAAGTTGAGGTGGGGTTACAAGCAGAAAGGATGTTTTAGCATTAAATAAGCTCGTGGCATAAGGACTAGCAGCGAGGAAGGGGGAGAAGCAATTTGGAAGAGGATTTGGGATATGAATCCTTGGCCAAAGACGGTCATATTCTGTTGGTGTTGTTAAATTATTGTGACATTGATCTACAAGAAATGCGTGCAATTGAATTGTATTATTAAGTAGTGGAATGGAATAAAAAATACACACTTATCAAGAAAATTTCACAAAAAAATGATAAGTATTTCTCAGTATAATTACAATATAAAATTCATTAATCCCAATAGTATACATGAATGTTACATAAAGGAGAATTTGAATCATCTGGATATGATTCGAATCTACCAACTCAATATAACTGCATGGCTAACTAGAAATGTCTAAATCACTATCGGAGTTCACTAGTCTAACTACATATGTCTAATTTAGTCTCTAAATCAGTTAAACCAATTAAACTGATAGGTGAGAATTAGGTGAGAATAGGCGCCTACCCACACGCAACCATGTAATACTGGTGCTAACTAAACTAGAGGACATCTAATTGAATGTAACTGAAGCATAGCTTAGCTTAACTAGTTAACAACTACTAACAACTGAAGGAGGTTGGTGGCGACACTCCCAATGGCTCCTAAATTGTAGGGATTGGTCTCATAGGCACATAAAATAATGCATGAACATGCAGTCAGTTGCAGTTAACCTCTATATGTGTTCCCCACACTCTAGTGAATGGTACTGATGGCACCAATAGCCCAAGTGGACCCAATGGTACTAGTGGAACCAATATTAATTAATGAATCCTAAGTTAGAAAAATATAATCTAAAAGACTAAGTATGGACAAGGGAGGATTATAAATCCTAACACCCCCCCTTAATCCTAAATTGGACAATTGTGGGCCTTGGAAACAAGGCCACAAGTCACCCATTACATTCTAAAAGAGTTAAAAAAATTGCTTAATAAATAGAGGAAATAGGGGAGAACCTCATGGGACCCCACCCCCCCTCCTCAAGATAAGCAGGAACATGAAATACAAGCTATTCTTGGGAGAAAAATCTTCCTCTTTGGGAAATAACTTGCAAAAAAACTACAACAATTTGCAGCAGTATGGTTCTTCTATGCAGCAACATCCTGAAGTTGTGCATGTGAACCTCTCCGAACTAATGATTATGTCAAGAGGAATTTTCCTCTTTGGAAGAAGAAGAAAGTTCTCAGCTGAATCAAGAACATAAAAAGCTACAAGATGAAAACTGGACCCATGTAGAGCAACTGAGATCAACTGATGAGAGAGAAAAATTTCTTAAGAATTCGAACCATGTGACGAAAACCCAAGAAACTGGTATATTAAATCCTTGAACATCAAACCATGTGAGATAAAATCATCTCCAAGTGTTAGGGTCAAGTGTCCAGGCGAATGTAGAATGCCTCCATCTTTACTGGTTCTACGAGGAGATGGGCATGTGATCAAATAGAAAGGTAGAGAAGCCCTAGGAATATAGAGAGATAATGCTTGAGCTCCATGATATGATATAGCTTCAAAAATAAATAATGATTCACAAAATATAATATCAGCAAACTCATGAGAGAAAACTGACATCAAATCCCCAGCAACAATTTTGAAAGAGACTTGTGGTACTTGATTTTTCACACCAAAATTGATGAGAACAACTACAAGCATGACTGGAATCTCTTGAAACTCAAAAATTGAACCAAATAAGACAATATCATATCCAGATAAGATCACATCAGATCCAAATAAGTTCATATCATATCCAAGAGTGTGCTCCACCGAGATGGTAGATGCACAATTTTCTCCTTCTTCAAAACTTTGAGTATTGGTGCATTCAATCATGTAGGAATTTCCTGGAAGCTCAAGATCAATTAGAGTGAATGAATAACTCCTAAAATATGATATTTCTTCCAACACATCCAAAGTATTACTTATCTGTACACCAACAATATAATTAGAGATAGAGAAATCAAACTCCTCTTCATTTTCTGAAACAATCACCGGTAAACTATGCACATAATTTAAAATAGAAGAATCACAGGAGAATTTTTGCATAGAATGGAAGGAGAGCTTTTATTCAATAATAGTGATTCAAATGTCTTCTTATGGATCATCCATATGAGAAGATGAGATATAAAAAATCTCATAAACTTCTGGAGCAGCAAGAGAAGGAGTCACTCCAAGGAGACTTTCTTCAATTTGAATTGACTGTGTGGAAGATTCTGCTTCTTCTTCATCTTGAACAACTTTATTTGCTGCAGAAGAGGGCACATTGAGTAAATTCTCAAACTCATCATACTAGATTTTAATATAACCTCTCCCAGCAGCTGGGATTTGGAAGTCATATTCCATATCACTATTAGGATAGAGTGAGAGTGGTGAAGGATTCCCTGGAGAGAACCATGTGGCTGGATGCTACAGAATCTAGCAAGATCCTTCTATAGAGTGAGGCCTTCCTTCAAGGAATGGTGTTGTAAAGGGGTTGTGGATCAGTTAGTTGGGTAGCATCGTGGATGTTGCGTAATATTGAAAGACACTTTGCAAGACAAATATAGTGCGCAAGGCAGAAGATAGACTAATTTTGAATATTTTGTGGCACTTTTTGTACTTTTTGACCATATTTTGCTAATATTGGTCATTAGTTGGTAGATTCAGTTAAGAATTAGTTAGAAAATCATCCAAGTGGAACATGAATGTAAAGGAATAAGCCTATAAGTAGAAGTAGAATTGTAAATGTGAACATCATGATCATATTGCAGAATGGGAATTGAGAGTTCAAGGATGAATTGAATTGTTGTCTGTTTTGAATCTATGGTTGATTTCATAGAAGCTAATGTGATAAGAAGGAGGCTAATCTGAAATGCTATTATCCTTTTGCTGTTATCTTTTCCTGTTATGGAACACAATGATGAATGTGAAGTGAATCTGCGACATGGATCTATGATCCGATGTTTATTGCTTATGAATAATGTTATCTTTATAGATCTGTTTTCGCACTTGTAGGCCTGTTATGGGTATAAATGAGTGATGCAATATGCAAAAAGCAATGATGAATGGTTCTGTTAATTGAGTAAGTAGTCAGATCTAGTAGATAATTTGATGAATTGTTGATGCCCATAGTCCTCTTCCATTCTACGGAAACTTGGTTTCGTCAGCCCTCCCTTGAACATCTTGGGTGAGACTCCATCTGCTTCGCGGGTGTTGCCAGACAGGGTAAAACCTGTCTGGGCTGGTGCTCAGGTAGATAGTGGCGAGTTGAGTGTCGATAGAGTGGGAACCCCTATCGACTGGGTTTTGTTGGTTGGGGTTGTGCCAAAAAAATGGTTTTTTTGTCGAGACCTTGTTGCGACTAAGAGGAGGATATGTGGAATCTGACACGACCAGAAATTCAAGATTGGTTTGATCAGAAGCTACGAGAATTTGTTGAAGCAGAAAATCCGAACCCTGGAATGACGACGAAAAAATGGTTGGCGAGATACATACATGATGGTCCTCATGAGTACTTTTTCTGTGAGTTTCCCATCATACTCTAGGAGTGGTTGGCGCAATTCACGTACAAGAAGACAATTTCCAAGGAGGAGAGCCAACATCCTGGACCCCTGAATTGATCCAGGAACTGTAGGAAAATGACAACAGAGCATCGTGAGCTGTTGAGGTATGGATGGATAACATCCTAAAAGGATATATTACCAAATTCGTAGTCAACACTACCAAGTCCTACAACAAAGCAGAAAGAGAATTTTTCAACGGACCTAGAGGTAGGTTCTTGTTGTCTCTACAATTGTCAATTCAGATGCTTGTTTGTGAAAAGCATATACTGAAGATGCACCTCGAGTAGTAGAAATACGGTGTGCAGAGGAGGTGGATTACATGATGAAAGGAGAAATACGAATGGGAAGATAAGGATTAGATGGGTGCAAGTTTCGACGAGACCGTGAGGGAAGCCGAGGAAGAGAGTGGTCTTATGAGGGGAGGAGAAATGTTTCAACATGAGAAGAGGAAATGGATAGGGGAAAGTCCTGATGCGATCGAATGCAAGACCACGAAGGAAGACCACACCAGATGAAGAGACTCTACAGTGATGAAGAGGATGAATAGACCCAGACTATTCTCAGAACAACAGTAAGATCAAACCCCAACAACAACGTACCCACGCCTCTGCGCACTACTCCAAATTCGGGAAGAAACAAAAATTCCATGTCAACTTGCCCAACGTGTCATTCTAGTAATAGATCAACATCTGTAGGAAGAAGGCCTAGTATGGAGGGCGACGGTACAAAATTACCTTTGTTCCATGGAAACAAGACAAATGATCCTAAGTAGTATTGGTTCATATATGAGGCGGTATGGAATTTGAGATAGGACACAGATGACAGTGATAAGAAAGGACAATTAGTGACTACTCTTTGGGGTCATGCATTAGATTGGTATATGAAATTCATACAAGTTCCTATGAGGACTCCTACAAAAACACCGAATGAATTCAGGAGAGGACTGATTGAAGACTTCTGAAAACTAAAGTCTGAAGCATAATATATTACTGAGTTGAAATATATTAAGCAATTTTTGAATGAGACCATTTGGGACTTCGACCAGAGATTCAAGACACTAAGTGCACGAGTCATTTTTGATATGAGCGATGTCTAGCACAAAGAATGGTTCATTGCAGTGCTAGTACCTCATATCTGACAACGACTGATGTAGTAGAAGATCATGACTTAGAGCGAGGCCCTGGAAATCACCATGAAGTTAGAAGCTTCACCCATTGGAGAGAGTGTAGCTGGTATGAACCAAATTTAGGCACAACTGGTGAACATGATGCTTCAATTGCAAGACATTAAGAAGGGGAAATAAAATCACAAAGATCTTGGGTGCACTCATTGTCGCGCAGATGAACATACTAAAGATACTTTCCCTGAATTCAGAAATTATCTCCTATCTAGGGCACCAAACCCACTGATTTGAGGTAGCGTACCATGGTGTCACATATGTTAAGTATATGGGCATCAACATGAAGAATGTAGCTACATGCAAAATATGGTCATGAAGCCGACAAGCTTATACTACACTTTTTCTTGCTCGGTCGGGCATGAAAATAAAGACTGTCACGCTGATGACCTACTCTAGGAAAAGACGTATGACTCATACTATGTGAAGGGAGAATATCCTCACATATTATAATAGTCACAACTACAGCCACAGGTGGTGCAGCCACAATCTCAATCGCAATACACACCACCACTACAGATGCAGTTTATTCCGTTGCAGCTGCAACCACAGTTTGTGCGACAACCACAATTTGTACCATGACCATAGTATAATCAGATGTCAATGGATTTACTGTAGACACAATACATCCAAGAAGCACAATATGTTCAGTAGCAACCAAATCCCTCACCATAGCAATTGGCTCAGCCAAAGTACCAGCAGCAAGGAGGATTCCAAGGAAGAGGAGGAGGCTTTGGAAGAGGAGGAGGACAAGGCTGAGGGTTTGTCGAGAGCTAAAATTGTGGGGTATTTGGACATTACCAGAGAGATTTAACACAATTGCAATGTTCATTTACATACTGCACTGCACTTGATCATACTATTGAGAACTTCCCACAGCTGATTGCAAGATGGCAAGCTAGAAATGTTCCTCAGTTGCAGAATCAGAATTAGTTGCAGAATCATAATCAACTTCAAATCCAAAATTAGTTGCAGAACCAGGATAAGAATCAACTTCCACTTCAGACTCAGACTATGAATCAACCAATTAAACTTCCAATAAATGAGAATCCACCATTAAACCAGAATTCGTTGATGAACCAAAGTCAAGGATAGACGGTTGCGACGATCTCAGCAGAGACCAGAACATAGGATGTTGACGTTGCCATCGTCACCCGTGGAGGTGTGACAACCGGAGAGGATAGACCCTTCCCATAGGTATGATTAGCTGGGAATAAGAAGGCATCGTTTGATAGTGCAACTGAAAAAGACATATCCCTTGAAGCTTAGGATGCGATCGAAAGAAATACTGGTAAGTCACCTATCTATGGATTGCCTTCTTCTTTTGATTCTTCATTGGAAGCAAGACCATCGTGGAAGAATGGTACCTTGCAACACTTCTTTGAGAGTTTCTTGTTGCTGGAAAGAGATCTAATGCTCTGGCCGAGATTGAAATTTTTTTGCACCGTCCGAGTAAGGAGCAGAAGAACTCCACGGTGAACTCTTTACACAAGAAAAAGATGGGAAAAGAGATGCGCATGAATATTCAAATTGGGGACTATGAAGTAGATTCTGTCATTTTGGATATGGGATCAGATGTGAATATTCTGACAAAGAAGACATGGAAAAAGATGGGGAAGTCGATATTGGTTTGGTCCCCTGTACAGTTGTGATTGGCTAATCAAGCCAAAGTACAACTGATTGGCCATGTGTCAAACCTGGCTGTGGATGTTGAAGGTATGAAGACCTATGCCGATTTTGATGTAATTGAAGTTGTTGCTGGTGGAGGCTCGTATCCCACGTTGTTGGGGATCATATGGGCCAACGATAGTATGGAAATGATTAACTTCAAGAAGGGGATGATGAAATTTGAGAATCAAGACATCAGAGTCATCGCTCCTATGGATCCAAATGAAGGACAGAGATATATTGAACCAGTGAAATATGAATTTGTCAGAGGATGGGATCAAGCCTACAACATTTCTGAAGATTACATCCACCCAACTGCTGATCGAGAACTTGGTTGGTGCAGTGCGAGCTCTGCCTCTTCTGATTTTGACGAGGCATTAGAGAACTGGAAAAACCGCATGCACAAGGTATCATTTAGGAAGCATGGTTTGATCATGCAGTCATTGTGCCATGCCACAACTGAGATTGTTGAATTACCAATTTACGAAGGGCTACCTGAGATGTCTACGTTCTTAATGGAGTTTGAAGGAAAGGTATTAGAACTGGAGGGACTGTTGGCGCTGGAGGAAGCATTGAAGGCTACTCCAGCACACTGGTGGGCGACTCACAAATAGACAATTACTGGATGGGCGAAATGTCGATGGTTGATGAAAGTTCACTTTGGAGACACATAAGTATATCTCACTGGGAAGTATGATGGGAGGAATGACCCTAACATCCATATGATGGAATGCCAAACATTGTGGGCATCATGAAAAAAGGATGACTAGGTCCATGCTTTTATTCATACCTTGGACGAAATTCCAAGATCCTGGTATATATTAGAAGAGTTGCGTAGAGAAATAACCACGTGGGAAGAGATGACGGTTTTCTTTGCTCATACATTTAGTTTCATAGATGCCAATACCGATGTCAAAAATGCATTTTAGATCATCTAGGATGCGGTATTAAAAGTAGTGCCGGTTGCATATCCAGTGGACCCACATTCGCATTGCCACATGCAGTCGATGATGGAATGTTACAATGTGTCTGGCGAACTTGAGGATGATGATAAGCTACAGAATATCAATATTCCGGAGACAGAAGGGAGTAGGGATGCTACAGCACAAGATATACTGACTGATCCCATGAATCATCCGTTGAATATCAGAAAAGTTAACATCGAGACAGAGGAGAACCCAAAGTTTGCAAGTGTTACGGACTACTGGGACAAGGAGGCCATGGAAAATATCATTTATCTGTTGCATGAATTTCAAGAACTGTTTCCAACCAAAGTATTTGAAATGAAAGGAATACTGGGAAATCTAGGAGAGATGAAGATTCCATTAAAGCCCTATGTGAAACCAGTAAGATAGAGACCATAACGCTTGAATCTGCAGTACAAGGAGAAGGTTAAAGCTGAGTTAGATAGGATGTTGGATGCTGGAATCATTGAGACAGTTAACGAATTGGAATGGATCAGTCCTATGGTGGTCCAAGAAAAGAAAACCAATGAAGTTCAGATCTATATCGACCTCAAAAAATTGAATGATTCATGTATGCATGAACTGTTCCCAACACCATTCACAGATGAAGTACTCAAAGGAGTAGGCGGCCAAGAGATGTAATCTTTTATAGATGGATTTTTTGGTTATCACCAAATAAGAATCGCAAAGGAAGATTGACATAAAATGACATTTGTCACTAAACGGGGCTACTTCCAATACAAAATGATGCCCTTTGGGTTGAAGAATGCACCTGCAATTGTTTCCTGGGTTGTTGTCGCTGCATTCAAATATTTCATTCAGAAGTTCCTACAAGTTTATATGGATGATTGGATAGTATATGGTCCAATTAAGGATCATCTGGAAAAACTACGACTAATGCTGGAAAGACGTCGACAACATCAAATCACGCTGAACTCCAAGAAGTGTATTTTATGTGCACCATTTGGGATGTTGTTGGGTCACATTGTGTGCAAGCCAGGATTATTGGTTGATCCTTTGAAGATAGTGCTCATTTTGAGCTTGCCACCGCAAACAAATATGAAGATGATTAGGGAGACACTGGGGAACACTGGGTATTATCTCAAATTCATCAGAGGATATGATGCGATTACTATTTCCATAGAGAAACTATTGAAGAAAGATGTTGCATTTGTATGGAGTCCAGAATGTCAAGGGAGCTTCGACACACTGAAGGCCAAGATGGATTCAGTGCCAATACTTTTGTTCCTAGATTGGAACAAGTGCTCGCGCAACTAGGTGAAGGAGACCTTGATCACCCGATTTATTTTGTTAGTAATAAGTTGTCATTTGTTGAGAAAAAATATACAACCATAGAGCAAGAAGGTTTGGCGATGGTATATGTGCTAAAACAATTCAGGCATTACCTCTTAGGTGGGAATTTTAAGATGTTTACTAACCATTCTGCTTTGAAGTATTTGGTCAATAAGAATGTGTTGGGGGGAAGATATTCCATTGGCTACTGCTCTTTCAGGAGTTTGATTTTGAGATAATTGTGAAGTCGGGTCACTTGAACGCTGGACCTGACCATCTGTCTCGGATCGAGACAAGTGAAGAACCAACAAACATTGACAAGGGACTATCGGATGCGCAGCTGTTCAAAGTCGACATGGTGGATGCTTATTATGACCAAATAATTCAATTCTCAGTGACCGATGTCATGCCGATACATTTTTCAACAAGTCAGAAGAAGCAGTTGGTAGTCAATGCATCAGATTTTCAATTGATTAATCAGAAGTTATACAAACTTGGATCAGATGAGATGTTACGGTGTTGTGTCCTACCACATGAACAAGGCCATATTTTGGAAGAAGCACATGCAGGAATCATTGGTGGACACTACGAAGGATGAGCTACTGTGAGAAAGGTTCTTTGTGCAGGGCTCTAATGGCCCACCTTACACAATGATGCGACAGATTATGCGCAGAGCTGTGATGTCTATCAACGCACTAGAAAACCATCGCAGTGGGATGAGATGCTTCTAGTACCGCAAGTA
The DNA here is from genome assembly GCA_001517045.1 of Pseudotsuga menziesii. Lineage (NCBI taxonomy): Eukaryota > Viridiplantae > Streptophyta > Pinopsida > Pinales > Pinaceae > Pseudotsuga > Pseudotsuga menziesii. Next base: position 118,328 of record LPNX010265257.1, read on the forward strand.
ACCTTGAAGCCTTTTGATAAATTGGATGGGGATTTTTTGGGTCCAATCAACCCACCTGGTAAGAGAACTGGTGTGCGGTACATAATCACAGCAACAGACTACTTGACGAGGTGGGCAGAGGCTGCACCAGATGTGGATTTCACTACTGCGACAACAACCATATTCCTATTTGATAATATTGTGACGCGGTTTGGATGCCCAAGGATATTCATGAGTGACCAGGGTAGTCATTTCATCAACCACACAGTAAGCATGCTGACAAAAGAATTGAAAATACAACATAAGAAAAGTATGCCATATCATCCACATGAAAATGGAACAGTAGAAGCTTTCAATAAGATATTGGAGCATGCGCTTATAAAGGTATGTAATGCTAACCACGATGACTGGGACTTGAAGATCCCTACAGTACCATGGGCATATCACACCACTTGCAAGAGATTGACATGGAAAACACCATTCAAATTGGTGTATGGGAAAGAGGTAGTCATGCCTATGGATTACATTGTTCCCAGTATACACATTATAGACACGATGGGCATGGACGATGAAGCAGCACTAGGAGAGCACGTGGCGCAGTTGATATAGCTCGAAGAAGACCATTTTATAGCAGGCTTTCATCAGCATGTTGAGAAGGATCGATAGAAGGCTTGGCATGATCGACACATAAAAAACAAATAGTTTCAACAAGGAGATTTGGTGTTGCTATATGACAACAAGTTCATGAAGCATCCAGGTAAGTTACATATGCATTGGCTAGGTGCATATCTTGTTACTTCCATTACTTTTGGGGGGGTAGTTTAAATGCAACAATTAGACGGAGCGACGCTTCCAAAACTGGTTAATGGTAGTTGACTGAAGCCCTGTAGGTCAGGGTCAGAAGCATGCGATGCTTAAGGAACTGTGCACTAAAAAAAATAAAAAATAAAAAAACAAAATAGGAAGAATAAATAGCCATAGGAAGGGCACACTAGGAGGAAGTGTATGCACAAATAGGGGAGTCAGTAGCATAGTTAGGAGGGTCTGTCGAAACAACGATAGGGTCACGACGTAGTCAAATAAACAATAAATGAAGAATAGTTAAAATAGTTAACTGACGACGCTTGTTGAAGTGACACGTATTGATGGTGGACCCAACCATTGGGTTGACAGGATCGATGGTGGATTCGGGTAGTTAATGCATGATTTGGTAATGATGAGGATGGATCAACCTGCTGCTATAAGAAGGTGCTCAACGTGGGTTGAAAGCACCACTGAGCTAAGCTGAGTTGCAAGAATTGTTGCACTAAGTTGAACTCCAGAGATACTAAGTGAATTCTATGAGTTGTAGAGTATGAAAGAGGGTGTGTGATGATTAGAACCTTGCAGGGTATTGTTGCGGCAAGTAGGGGACCCCAGACACGGTATAAATTTCGAGTGAGAGGGACTCGCCAATCATATCAGTGACCATTTTTGAGGAAGTTTCCAGTATGCCAGTTGGATCGTCGTTAGCCATGAGGAGGAATCAAAAGGGCCAGAAGCTAAACCCTCTGATGCCATAGAAGAGGCAAACGAGAACCTCGATTAAGGTGCAAGGAGAGGTAACTATGTAGACAGGGCTATCAATCTCTAGGGCTATAGATTCTACCACAAATACGGGTGTCTCCATTCACAACATTATAGGCTACATCACTCCCACCAGACCTGGTGCGCAGCCTTGGTGGCTAACCAAAATCCAGAATTATCATCCTAATATGCCATCGCAGCCAAGGGGGATGGTGTGCAATACAGACATTATACCATCATTGATGAAGATGAAGTATGACGATCATGACCTGTTGGAATTATAGGATATCATGAACGAGCCTTATGAGTCCTTTCCATCAGTAGTAGGTGGAACCATAGTGCGTATCCCACAAGCATAGGCGCAAGGGATGGATAAAGCTGGGTTGCTAGGCTTAATAAACATGCCCCACTTCGGGCGACTGAACGGGGAAAATTATCATGTCAAGAAGCTCTTGGCTTGCTACCATGGAAGGATGTTGTGGTTGGATACACCAGTCCCAATCATGGTGGACTTGATCTCGGATATCAACGGGTTTCCAAAGGATGGGCCAAACACATCGTAATACTTCGAAGGAAGGGAAAATGATAAGCGGCTTTCTGCAAGGTTGAAATAGAAGTTTGACTTGTAGCGTGATGAGAGGGCCTATTGAATAGATAGCATCAATGACCATGCATGACGAATTGGCACACGAATTCTAGCAAGCAAGATTGTAAGGAAGAATCACCCCATCCAGTGCACTTCAGGGGTGATTGCGTGTGCATAGGAATGCGCCAAAGGGGTACAAATGAACTGGGCGCTATTCTTTCTAAACCAATTAACCAAGGATGCAGTAGCAGTTCAGGTTGGAGAGTGGCCTTTCACATATAGTTGGATCTTGATGCTAATCACACTAGTGGCTTCGATGGAGACAGTGGATTACCAAGGGATGAAGGTTGAAGTAGTGAAGGTATGTAAAGGTGCATGCTACCAAAATATGTGGTGGGTCAAGGAACCCACTAGGAAATATGATTACACAATCCACTTTTGGGTCTACTAGGAAGTCCTATAGGAAGCAGTTGTAAAATTTTCCCGTATATCAGAATAAGTTGCATTAAAGTACCAGAGGATTATGCGGTTCGCCATTGGGCCATAAACTGTTCATATCCAAGCGTGGAGCGACCCTGACAAATAATGGCTACCATTGTCTTACAAGATGATGGATGCAGAATTGGAAGCAACAATTTAGGATTGGCTCGTAGAATGGCATGAACTGGTCAACACAGAAGAAATATCAATAGGACCACTGGCAGATGCTCCTGAGCATCTGGTGCGCAAAGAGCAGAGTCATCACAACTCTGATGGAGACTCATCGACGACGACCCCTACTGATCCAGAAGTGAGACGCATCCTTGTAGAAATAAGAATGAAGTAGCACATGGAGTAGGAGCCGAGTAGCAACACTAGATCATCATTGGAGGCACAACTACATCGGCTTATTAAGGACGTCACCGACGCATCTAATACCGCAGCAAAAGAGATGAGGAAATCCACCCAGGAAGGATTTGTTGAGGTAAGAACCAAGTTAGATTATGTTTATAATTTTGTTTCAAGAAGAGCACTAGAGAGTGTCATTCTGTAGAACTATGTGTCAAGTAGCACCAAGCAATTGGTCTAGAATGTTCAGATTCCCTCGACTACAATTGACATTGGATGAGAGGACATGAATTCCTCACTCCAACAGCTGCAGAGCATTGCAGTGGATATCAATAAGTTGTACAACTATACCTTAGTACACACACAGTGGGTCACTAACCAAGAGTTGGCTGATCAATAGAAGGATATCAACGGCTAGTACTTGTGGTCATAAGAGGAAGAGGAGGCACTGCGAAAAGAGGCAAAGGAATTACGCCACGAAAAGGAAACAATGACGTTTGACAAGAGTTGGCCGATAAATAGAAGGATATCAACGATTAGTACTTGTAGTCACAAGAGGAAAAGGAAGCGCTGCGAAAAGAGGTAGAGGAATCACGTCGCAAAAAGGAAACAATGATGGACAACAAAGCACAGGAAATTGAGGCGCTGAATAAATCACAAGAGAATATCTAGACGAATACTGCAGAAGAAATAACAAAGATGAAGAAAGAAGCTGACCTCCTTGTTATTGAAAAGGCACACCTATTTTCTAGTCATGGGGAAGTAGAAGAGGCTATTATGGATGCTTGTCAGCACACTGTGTGAAAGAACTGTGGAGTTGGATTCCATGGAAAAGGAAAAGCAACTTGGGGAAGTTATCGTGCCACTGCAATAGGACACCATTATTTTGAATGCTATGGTTTACCCAGACACACCACTAGAGAAAGTTACAGAACAAAAGGGTGCCATTGAGGAGATCATGGTACAATTCAAAGAAATGGAGAAAGATGCCAAAAGGATTACTGAGGTGATGACACAATTTTGGGGAAGTGTCGTTCAAGATGAACAGTCAGAGCAACTGACAAAGCAGTTGTAGCAAGCTGAGGTCCAATTGGTGACACTGAAGATGACATTGAGGAAAATGCCACCAATTGTTTAGATTACACAGTCAACAAAGTTAAAGGAGCTACAACAATGAGTCAAAAAGGCTCAGGAGCACCAGTGGAAGCGCAACGACCAACTCGATGAGTTCCAAGAAATTAGAGCCCAATTCTCAGTTAAAGCGGTCACTGCACTGCAGGATGCATAGGAGGGTAATAAGGAAGTGAATGCAAAGATGTTGGAGCACCTGTTAAAACAGGATTTTCTCAAAAGTCAAGACCTTGCTGATAAAATTAAAAGATAGGTAAAAGAAATCACTCATCTGTACGAATACTTCAAGCTGAAAATCAATGAGTACACCATGTCCAATTGACGTGGCTCAAGGGTGAGCTACACAATTTTGTTGAGGGCCTGTTGGAAAGGGGTTGTGGATTAGTTAGTTGTGCAACATTGTGTATGTTGAGCAAGCTCAAAAGAAACCACAAAATACAAAGATAGCATGCAAGGCAGAAGATAGACTACTTTTAAATATTTTGTGTCACTTTTTGTACTTTTTTACCATATTTTGTTGATATTAGTCATTAGTTGGTAGAGTCAGTTAAGAATTAGTTAGAAAATCGTCCAAGTGGACCATGAATTAAATGTGCAATCCTATAAGTAGAAGTAGAATTGTAAATGTGAACATCATGATCATAATGTAGAATGAGAATTGAGAGTTCAAGGATCAATTCAATTGTTGTTTGTTTTGAATCTGTGATTGATTGCACAGAAGCTAATGTGATAAGAAGGAGGTTGATCTGAAATGCTATTATCCTTTTGCTATTATCTTTTTATCTCTTTCTATTTTCCTATTATGCGAACTCAATGATGAATGTGAAGTGAAGATGCGACATGAATCTATGATGCGATGTTTATTTCTTATGAATAGTTTTATCTTTCTAGATCTGTTTCCGCACTTGTAGGCCTGTTATGGGTATAAATGAATGATGTGATCTATGAAAAGAAATGATGAATGGTTATGTTAATTGAGTAACTGGTCAGATCTGGTAGATAATTTGATGAATTTTAGATTCCTGTATTCCTTTTCCATTCTATAGAAACTTGGTTCCATTATCCCTCCCTCAAACATCTCGGGTGAGACTTCATCTGCTTCGCAGGTGTTGTCGGATAGGGTAAAACCTATTTGGGCTGGTGCTCAGGGAGATAATGGTGAGTTGAGTGTCGATAGAGTGGGAACCCCTATCGATTGGGTTTTGTTGGTTGGGGTTGTGCCAACACATGGCACCTCTCAAATTCTTTAGCCTATTCTCCAACATTAGACATCTTTGCACCTTGTGGAAGGGAAATATTGTTTTTTTCAAGGAGTTCTTTCAACTAGTGGAGGGTCTTCATCATGCACTTGCTTTCTGGATGAAAGCCTCTCATATAGTATGAAGATATAGTATTTTGTTTTATGGAACCCGAGGCTCCAGCAGAATATTTCTGATTCTATTTTGGTTTCGAATCATATGCTTTATGTTCCTTCCCCTTGTGCTTCTGTTTATATTGTGCATTGGTTTAGTCTGGCATTAGAAGAGCTTGGTTCTGGGAAGTTTGGAGGATTCCCATTTCGACCAACTTATCCTGCTCATGTATTAAAGACTCGAGAAAGCCATCAAGTGAAGGAATCTTCCAATTAGGGATGGAAGATATTCTAGAATGGAAGGTAGAGATGAAGACAGATTACTCTGAGCCAAGTTTGCTGAGAACAGAGAGCACAAGTTGCTCATCCTTCCTCTCTATTCCGTATTTCTTACGTTGTAGTGTTAGAGACTTAAATTTTGTGAAAAAATGTTGGATTGTCTTGAAAATGCTGGGATGCAATGCTATTAAGTCATTTTCCAAGATGTTCCCCCAAAGCCCAACTTGTTTTCCAAAAATCAATTCGAGCTTCTCACAAGCTTCTTTAGGAGTCTTCAATCTCTCAAGATGAAATAGGAGATCCATGTATATTTTAGCGCAAAGGAAGCCAAAAGATTCATCCAACCAGTTCAAGAACTTGTTTTCCTTTGTAGGATGATGAGGTTCTCTCTCTCTTCCCATATTCATCCTATACATGCCATTCTTGCGCAAGGAGACCTACATATCTACCCTCCAATCAAAATAGTTGAAGGGTGTAAGGATCTGGGGTAAGAAAGTAGTAGAATCCATTAATTCTTCCTTCTGAACAGCCAATTCTTCAATTTATTTACATAGTACCCGTCAGAAACACTGAAAAATTAAAAAATATTTGCAATCATGTCATAATCAAGCCTTCCATCTCAACATGTACACTTTCTTAGCGTCTTTCATGCTCGAGGAGACTTTTCTGAATGAATCCAGAGTTAACAATGCACACTTTGCAGGACTTATGTGGAAACCCAGTTGATTTTGGTGTACAATGGATATTGGAAAGACTTCTTGTATGACTGAATAGGATAAGATACAATGTTAAAATATTGTTCCATTGATCTACAGGAAATGAGTGCAATTGAATTGTATTATTGTGCAGTGGAATGGAATGAAAAATACACATTGATCAAGACAAATTTCACAAAAAAATGATAAGTATTGCTTAGTATAATTACAGTATAAACTTCATTAAACCCAACAGTATACATGAATGTTACATAAAGGAGAATTCCAATCATGTGGATATGATTCGAATCTAGCAACTTAATCTGACTGCATGGCTAACTAGAAGTGTCTAAATCACTATCGGAGTTCACTAGTCTAACTCTAGATGTCTAATTCAGTATCTCAATCTATTAAACCAGTTAAACTGATAAGGTAGGTGAGAAGTAGGTGAGAATAGGTGCCTACCCACATGCATCCATGTAATACTGGTGCTAACTGAACTAGAGGAAAACTAACTGAATGTAACTGGAGCATAGCTTAGCTTAACTAGTTACCAACTACCAACAACTGAAGGAGGTTGGTGGCGAAACTCCCAATGGATACTAAATTGTATGGTTTGGTATCCTAGGAACATAAAATAATGCATGAACATGCAATTAGTTTCAATTAACCTCTATATGTGTTCTGCACACTCTAGTGACTGGTACTGGTGGCACCAATAGCCTAACTGGATCCAATGGTACTAGTGGACCCAATATTAATTTATGAATCCTAAGTTAGGAAAATATAATCTAATAGGATAAGTATGGACAAGGTAGGATTATAAATCCTAACAGGATGGCCATTAGGTGAAGGGTTTTAATGGGAGAAAACCTAAGGAAACATGGGATTCAGGGCCCTTTTCAATGCCTCGTATGCCTCAACAATGAATAGAACATGGAACATCTGTTGAATGGATGCCCCTACTAAGCTTAGTTATGGGATAGATGAGCTATGAAATTCTGGAGAAGTGATAGAATGATAGGTCAAACAAACCAATCTCCACAGGATAGAATGCTAAGGTCTTTAAAAATTTGATTCTAGGGACGTTATGGAAGATGTTCCAAAGGATGGTTCTCTAGAATGTGTGGAAGGAGAGAAACATATGTATATTATAGGATAAGAAACCCAAATAAGAGGAGTTGTGGAAAAATTTGTTCAATAACCCTATAATTTCCCTTTTGAATAAATTTCCCAATTTGCTCAATTTCACCAAATTTCAACTCTAGGTATATGGATACAATTGATTCCAAACTCCTCTAATTACTTTCAAACTTGGTGAGGAAGGTCATGAGTGGTAATGGGAAACATTAACACATATATAAGACATATAATCAACTTATATGCCAAACCATGGTCTTAAATTTTAAAGTTAAGAAGTTTCAAGGCAAGACTAGTACATTTGGGAGGTCGAAATTCCCCCTGGGTCTTGGAACAAATTTCTTCCAAACACTGTACAACCTCCACTAATGGTTGGTATGAGACTTGGATATGTTATAATACATTAATGAAATTATATTTGCATCATTATGTGTTTTTTTTTGGTCGAATAGGTATCCAATAGAACTTAGGGAATTTACTAGTAATTTTAAGGCTCATACCCCCAACGGTAGATGGCTCCAAATAGCTCCAAATTCTCTCAAACTGTACCAGAAGGTGTATGAATTATGTTAATACATAAAAATGGTGTTTATATGTGTATTTAAACCATCAAATGACTTATTAAACTCACTTTTTAAATATGGTCAATGTATGGGGTTTTACGAGCAACTTGTGGTTCAAATCCCCTAGGGGTAGATGGTGAAAATGAATTTCCAAATGCACTCAATCCAACTCAAATTTCTGAATGGAATCATGGGAAATATAAATGATATCAACAAAAACTCATGTGCATCACCATTAAACTTTTAATTTCTTCTATAACTCCCTTAAATCATATGCAAAAAGACTAGTTTCAACCTTGGGGGAAATGATTGACAATCTTCTCCAAATGCTATGAAACTCAACAAAATGACCTCAAATGCTTAATATATGAACATGAAACTTTTAATATTCATAAATTAAATTCCATTCATCATAAATATATCATATATACATTCTTCCATTTGAAATAATCAGCAGTACCATTGCATACATCAATATAGTGGGAAAATGGTCATTCTTTGCTCATTAATGATCACTTTTCCATACAACCATTTGGTATTTATACCTAATAATTTATGAATATGAATAAAATAATATATTTATCTTATTAAAATCATAAATTTACAATGAAAATCTATCCCAATTCGAAACCATCAGCATTTCAATGGTTCACAACAAGATAGTGGGGGAATGGTACTATCTCTTCATTGTTTAACATTTTTATATGAAATATTTTTGTATTTAGAACTAAGAGTATTCTGAAATTTAAATACATATAATTTACATCAGAACATAAAATAATTGGGCATTATAAGCTTCCCCAAATAGATCAATAGCTCACCAAGTGCGCCTAAATCCCTAGAGCAAGAACATGATGAGAAAACTTGGAATAGATGGAAGAACAAGATGATATTGAAGTATCCACAATATGTCCTGTAGCTTGAACCTGTAGCTTATGATCCATTAAATATTAATTAAATACCTGAGTGGCCTTTCCACACACGAACTTGGATGGGAATCTTTCACCCTCGAAATTAGCTAAGGCAAGAAACTAGTCATCCATTAGCTCTCTCTCTCTTCACAAATACAAATTTCTCAAATGATCAAAATTTGAATTCATTATTTGTTCTTGAAATTTATAAAGTTTTCAATCTCTATATGGGTCAAATTCCTTCCAATATATACATTCTAACTCTAGTTGGGAATATAATCCAAATAATGCCACTTGTACAACAATTTCTAGTCTCCCACTTCCACCAAATAACAATGTGGAAGAATATTAGCTACCATAATTCCCTTGAGTGCCCTCTTGGAGATATTTTTTAGCCATGGAATTTCATATATGTCAGATTTCATCCTGCATATATTATTTGTGTCATAGGTGTCATAGCATCTTCATCATTGTTGTCATAGAGCTAGGGAATCTAGTCCAAGTGTCTCACTAGCTCCAAAATGCCTCTTCGTCTTCCGTGGGAGTTATTGTTCCACTCCAATTAGACCTTAATTGATTCATGCCAATTATATTGACCTTCCAACTCATCCAAATACCCTTTGTCTTCTTATGGATATGAAATGACAAGAGGATGATGCCATGTGGCATAGAAAATCTAGCTTGTGTGGGTCCCACATCCTCCACCTGTATTCATGATCAATTGCCACTTTGATTTTCCCTTGTCTTTATTTATTTATATCCTTTATTAAATATTTATGCTATTCTAATTTTCAAACATCATTTATTGTACCCCTTATTCCAAATCCCAAACTTTCCACTCCCAACGTATGAAACTAGTAAATTTCCTCCTTGGCAATTATTTGACCCTTAGCATCAATTTGACAAACTCTCATGAATATGGAAAATGTCATTAGGCCATTGTGACCAAATGAAAAATTTGGGACATGACAAATCCTCCCTTCCCAATATTGCTTGTCCTCAAGCAATTTCAAACATGGGTGTTGAAGAACCTGCTTTATGTATGATTCTTTGAAGTTGCCACTGAGTTGCCCAACTTTGATTCTTTGAGATTCCATGAATATTTTAGAGACGAACCACCATGATTGCTGCTGCACTAATCTTATTAAAAGAATTTTTTTAAGTGGGGAATCCTCCCCCCATAATTATTGTTTCCCAAAAAAATTGAAATCAATGGGACTATAAACTATCCCAGGGTCCCATTGCTTGTATTGCACTCCAACAATCATAGAGTGCTCTCCAACCCATACCATTAGGAAAGAGAATTCCTGAATCCAATTTTCTTGTATGCATTCTTCCAAACATCATGAGTACATAATATATATCATCAAAGTACATAACAACATAATAAAACTGTACATCAAGGAGGTGTCTCATCAAGAATTCATGAAAGTTCTTATACCTCCAAGTAACTAGACCACCATTTTCCAAGTGCATACAAGATTCAAGTGACCAATAAAATATGATCCAATGACATAGGTGAGGATCCCATGTCCTATAATTCTGCTAAAAAAATATGTGATATGCATCAAAATATTCATCCATGTATTCTTTCATCCAATAAGTGAAAGAAGAATCTCCACTCAAATCTGAACCAAATAATGAGCAAGAGAAACAAGGAGACCTCAAATGACTCAAAGAATTCTCACCCATACATCGATTAATGAGAGAATCATAAATATAAAACAAATTATGTGGCTGGAAACACAAATGCTCTCCAATTATAAATCTATTCAGCCCAGTGTTGGATGAAGTTCTTCCAACATCAAATTAACCAAGTGTTGAGCAAGAAAAACCATGAGTCTTCAAGTGACTCAAATGCATATCATAGGTGCATCCATGTAGGCGTGACTCATCATAAAGTAACAAAGTATGCTGCTGAAAATGTGAATAAGAATGTTCTCCAACCATGTCATCATAAAAAGTAAATCTAGGAGTTCCATACTCCTCATGTGGCACCATCAAAAAGAACCCTTTCACCCATACTTCATTGAGACTAATGCTGCAAAACATGGAATTGTAGGATGTAGGAGAATGAAATAACTCACCCAAATGATCAAAAAGTGCAGAAGTTTCATCATGGGAAGGATCCATATGGGTAGTATCGTGTAACTCCTTCAAAAGTGTGAAACCTTTGCCATAGATTGGTTCTAATGTAGAGGAATCATGCTCTTCTTTAAAAATTGCATAACCTTTATCAAGATACAATTCAAGTTCCTCTTCCACCATATCAAATGTTTTGATCTCTTCAAGTTCATCTTCAAACACATCAAACACATTCAAGTTTCCACATTTCTCATGATCCACCATGTCATGAGAATCCTCCAAACAATCTACCATTTGACAATTTGAAACATAGGAGGAAAACAAGTATATTGCAACTTTTCAAGAAGTTGCTCATTTCAAATTGTGAGATTATGATTATCCTCATTATTCTTCAAGTATGCATCATGTAACAATTCACTAAGCTCAAACATATGGTTTCTATAAAAAATCAAAGACATGAAATTACCTTTGATGTGGCACATTTCTCTTTGAATCTTCTCCATGTCTTCAAGGAAGGATATTTCCTCCAATGAAGTATCTCTCCAACAAGAATTTGACACTAATTATTGAGTGTCATGGAGCATGCTAAGGGACTCTTGGATATCCCTTTCACTCATATTCAAAGACCACTCAATGAAGGATGGTTCATGAGACCGAACCTCCTCTTCTTCTTTCTGCTTGATTTGATCAACTTATTGAAGCTCAAGTGGTGATGGGGAAGTTCATCTTGGTTCTTCATTATCTGTCACAAGGTATTCATCTTCATTCTTATTAGGAATTTGTCTTGCAGCAACATTTTGAAATCTGATCTCTGTGTTGCCAACATAGATTTGTGAGAATCCATCACTAGGTACTCTTTCATAGTTCAATGATCAATCAATAGATTCTCTTTGATTTTAACAACCCTCATCAGTAAGGATTGTGTGCTTGTATTCACTTTCCTCTTTATGTTCTTTTTTGGAATAACCTTGAGGTAATTGATGCTTGTCAAAACCCCAAATTTTCTGAAAATTTTAAAAATTTAAAAATACATATAATTTTCATAAATGCAGTAAACTAATTATTTAATTAGTTATATGTTACTGAACTTCGTTATCTGAATTAATTACTTGGTCATGTTTATCTTTACAGAACAGTTTCTTTTCAGTTTACTGACTTGTTTTCTCTTTGTGACCACAGGGTGGGACTGTCATGAAAATCTAGGCTTACTTAGCTTTCGAGCTAATACATAAAGTTTTCCTGTGCTTACAGACTTACAGGTGAGAAATTTGGGCACTGCTTGTCGTAAATTCTAAACCATTTTGATATAAGATTGTCGCATAAAAGATAGTTCAGTAAAGAAATAAATGCTAGTCAATTTCCAAGGTGATCAAGGTATATTCATTATATTGTCTTTTTTTTTAAGACTCTTAAGGGATGTGATTTAGTTCTATCAGTAATGGTTGTAACCGTCTTCTTTCTAGTAGACGTAATATTATAGTTCTTTAAAGCTTACTGATCTATTTGATATCTATCATGGTTGTCAACTGAAAATAAATGCTTTAATTCATTCTCTACAAGCAATTCTAAGAAAAGACAGAGTTCTATGTTAAAGATCTGGTTTACATTGTGCACAAATACATTTACCTCATGATGGATTGGGTTACTGAGAATGATAATAACGTAATGTAAAAAGATAAGGGTTTACATATTACTGTTCCCTTTTCAAGCTCTGAAGTTAATGAGTTTACATCTTCATTTCAAACTTCCCTTTGAAAGGAAATATAATAGTGTTGATGCATAGAGTTTTATTTTCCCATATCTTATTCAGAGAAAAAGGTTTAGTTAATGTTATTAATCATCCAAAGGTTATTTATTATCAGAATCTAATCATTACTAAAATACTTATCACCTTTGTTTATCCATTTAAGGTTTTACTCAACAACTGTTCCAAAGCATAACTTAAAGTAAGATTTATATCTTATTATAAACAGGTTTTGTGCCAATCCTTCCATAGATGAAAAAGGGAAAATTCTTCATAGATTATAACCACTGATAGAATGCCAAACATAATAGTTTTAAGGCTTAATTTCTAAGTTGATGAATCTTTTATTAAAAGAATAAGAGGCCTAAACTTTATTATAATCAATACAATCTATGGTAAGGCTATTATGCATACACAAACGAAAAGGGTTATAAGGTATAGAACGCGCCAACAAAATAAACTATTGTTTACCCTTGAACTAGGATTTACCAACTCTTAATACGTGCCTCCTTTACAAGTTTGAGTTCTAAGTCATGCAATGGTAGAGATTCATGCTATGATACATTCTAATCATTATTCTAAGGTTTTCGTGGTTGCACTTTACATTATGTAGGTGGTTGACAATCGATGCAAAAATCCTTGTAGAACTTTCCAACGTATGATTTGGTTTACGAATCATTGGGATTCTTGCTCACTAAAAACTATAGTGTTCTACCCACTGCATGCCAATTATTAAACTGTCAACGTGGGCTCTTCCCAGCTAAGTGTTTGCAGGATAAAAGGGGTAGTCTTGAACCCTAGTTGACATTCCTTCATCACCTTTTGGCCTCCGGTCGCTTTGCAAAACCCTTCCTGTTGGCACCGTCGCTTGCACTGTCTGTTAGCAGTCCTTCTGCTGGTTATACTCCTCCTGGGCTCGTCCAAAGCACTGCAAAGAAATGCTGTAATCAAAATTTTGTTTGCTTGAGGGTAGGTTAGTGATTTTTCTTTAGGGTTTCTCCATTTGCATGCTTAGTCCCGAACTCTTAAATTGTAGTGAGTTCTTGCTTCTTTGGCTTGGCATAAGAGTCATGGCCCTTTGATTCCAGGCTACTGGGTATAGGGTTTCATCGCCGTGTAATGTCTTTAGCAGAGTATGAAGAGACGACTTGAGCCTAAATAGCTGCTGCATTTGATGTTCTCGTTCTCCATCGTGGTTGGTTTCTTATAGTGACAGCAAACTCTTTCTCCTTTGTTGTAGATGAAGGGTTTCCTTTTCCTCATGTTGGTGGTTGTTTTGCTACTCTTCAGTGGTCATATTTCTGTTAATTTTTAAGGTAAGATACAGAGTTTACCCTTCGTCTTCTTTCCAGAAAGGTTTTACTTAAACAGTGGTTTAAAAAAAGTTACAAAGTTTTTAACACTATGCTATTTCTTCTTAACAAGGTCGACCTGCTCTCCTAGGCATGAAAGGTGCAAGACCGCGATGACTGGCTGCTTGCGGTAAGTCTGGTTTAACCATGGCATCTTCCTCCTTGTTGGTCTTTTAGGGATAGTCATGGGTTGGTATTCATGACCTGTAACCCTCACGGCTTCCTTGATTCAATTAAATGGATCCGTTCGCCATTGTTTAAGGGGTTAAACCCTTTGTTTTAGTATGGGATCTTTGGCTGAGGCCGAGACTGTGATTTTTTGGTTTTATTTGATTACTGTGTAATATATATATGAAAATGTTGTACAGGCTGTAAAATCCTTACTTCGTATATCTTGTTTAAAGCCGAGAGGCATAAAGGAGTTAAACTCTTTCCTTTTATTAACTCTGTTGTATATTTTAATTTTGGTAGGGTTTTACCCTAAACTCGAAAATGTAAAGCTGTCTATACAGTCTTCTTGAAAATATCTTTTGTTTATAGTACAGTTCTGAAATCAATTTGTTTTACTTGTGTTAAAAAATATATATTGTTTAAGCTCGGCTTAATGAGCACATCTAATTTCGGTTACTCAGATTCCTGTAATTTAATATATTTAATTTACCCTCTGTAAATTATTTAGATTATTAACTGCTAGGTTTTTTTTGTACATTATTAATATATTGATTTACTTTATTATTCAAAGAATTGTAAATGTTGTTATATTGTTTATACTCTTCAAAATATAGGGTCTTTATGTTTTTAGTGGAATTCTTATGTAACTATCAGTTAATCTTTAAGTACAGAATTTACATTTAATTCAAGTTTACAATAATAAGATAAGAACATTTCTTTAATTAAATAATAATAATGTTCCTATAATTTGCATATTACCTACATACTTAGTTCCTATAAAGTATATAATAGTAAACATGTTATTATTTATTATGACAAGGATGTTGTCTTACCTGTGAGTACTATTGCTTCCAAAGTTATTTATACTTAGTTTATTTTGTAAAAGTGTAAAGAAATAGTACTCTGTTATTTATTTCTTATGCCATCTGTACTTAATACTTTGTAAAAGTTCTCTTGGTATTTATTTTATCTTATATATTATGATGTTAGTAAAATAAAATAAGAACAATTAACAGACCATCTATGAACTATCTCATATATATATATTGTAATATTTATTCAAACTTTTATAAAATATAGATTAATAACTATAGATCTCATTCGAACTCAGCTAGATAAAAATTAATGCAAGAACTAGATAAATTAACAGCTGTAAGCAGATTATGAACTAACTAGTTTTCTTATAGCATAAAATCATAGTTTTTCTATTGCTATTTACAGATTGGTTTCGATACATTCAATAATATAAAAATCTGGAAAGAAATAACTGTAGAAAGAAAAAAATTTATGTTTATTCTATTACTACATACTTTAGCTAGTAAATTCTTTTCTTGATTTCAACATAATATAGTAAAATTTCTGGAATAGAAACTGTATAGAAAACCTGTTTACCTATCTGAATCTAGTTCTGTTAGTAAAAGAAAATATAGCTTCTTTCTTTGTTCTATAATCTGACATAAATGGCTTAAATCTAACCCTAACTCTACTTCATGTACATAATGCTATTGTTCTGATAGTTAAATAAAAGTATGCATTATTTTAAACAAACTAACAATTTATTCTATAATTGCATCCTACTATCTTTATTTATAATCTTACCACCTGTGTTGGAGTACGGTCTGGATCAATCCAGATGAGGAAAAACAAAGGTGGGGTTTTATTTCTCATCAAAATGATTCTAATTACTAAACAAGCTAAGAACACTTTCATGACTAAACCCTCTAAGTCTTTACATCATAAACTGTAACATAACATTCAATCATACACTGATATTAAAACAAGATTATTAAATAGCAAAACCTGTTATTGAGCTTGGATGACAATAGCAATGGGAGGCCGTTCCTCCCTACCAACTCCTGGAGAGCGCTCAAACAACGACTCCTCAGGACCCCCGAGTTTGCTCTGGTCTCCCTGGCTGGAACTAGGTGTAGCATTAATCAATAGTAGTCTTCAGACTCAATACAAACCCTGAACTTATTAGTAAGTTCTCTCAGCTAGCAAGCTGTAACAGACCAAGTTACTGCAGATTCTCTCTCAAAACACCTTCCTTACTGTTTTCCCTTTTCCCCAATGAATTCCTTGAAGTGCATTCCTCCTGAATGATTCTTCTCCTGGAAAATATCTGAGCAATCTCAGCTCTATTCATTGGGTACTTTTAAAAGATTGCCTAGGTATTTCTGGGTTAGTTGTCATTTATTGAGCCACCTGCTCTGATCCCACTTTCTTGGGGGATCATGACCCCAAATGTAGGGAAGTTTCCACCTGCAACATAGGAAGTGTTTGAGGATGCTGCCACTTGTCTTTTGCTCTCCACCTAGTTCCTCCACCAGTTTGACCAGTAACACTCTTATTAACAGCTCTCCCATGCTGTTGTCTCCACTTTTTATTTATTAATAATAAAATATTCATAATTACATTCCACTTCTTTTGACTCTGTTGAGTCATCAATTCCTACTTAGCATTAAATTTAACATAATGTCTTAGGAAATATAATTAAAACATTTAACATTATTTTACAAAATTGGGGTAGGTGACAATGCTCCACTTCATGATTCTTTGTTTCTTCCTTTAATGGTGTATCTAGGCTCTTTTCACAACTAGGATGATATTTTCTCATTTCATGCCCCTCCAAACTTGTGGATTGTTGATTGTTGCTTAATGAATTCATATTTCCATTATTGTGCATAAATCCATATTGGATAAGATATTCTTGGAAATAATACCTATCACGAATATCCCCTCTCAAATTTTGATACTCCTTGAGACATCCTCCAATATCTATGGTTGTAATTTCTATAATTGTTGGCCGGGGAGGAAGGAAAGCGGGAATTGTGGTTCTATTGTAAATCCAAGACATGTCTACAATTTTTTTTTCAATGTATGGTCTTAATTCAGAGGTTCCAATACCATGCTCTGATACCACTATAATTTCCCTTTTGAATAAATTTCCCAATTCGCTCAATTTCACCAAATTTCAACTCTAGGTATATGGATACAATTGATTCCAAACTCCTCCAATTACTTTCAAAATTGGTGAGGAAGGTAATGAGGGGTTATGGGACACATCACATCTATCATACATATAATAAACTAATATAACCAACCATTGTCTGCAATTTTCAAGGGAAATGATTGGCAAATCTTCTCCAAATGCTATGAAACTCAACAAAATGACCTCAAGTTATTAAGTGCTGAAAATGAAACTTGTAATAATTTTAAATTAAATTCCATTCATAATAAATATATCAGAGATACATTCTTCTATTCGAAATAATCAGCATGTACCATGGCATACATCAATATAGTGGGGAAGTGGTCATTTTTTGCTCATTAATGATCACTTTTCCATACAACCATTTGGTATTTGGAGCTGAGACTTTATGAATATGAATAACAGAGTATATTGAGCTTATTACTATCATAAATGGACAATTAAAATATATCCCAATTTTAAATCATCAACCTTACAATGGTTCACAACAAGATAGTGGGGAAATGGCACTATTTCTTCATTGCTTCACATTTTTACATGAAATATTTTGGTATTTCGACTTGGAAGTATTCTAAAATTGAAATACAAAGAGTTTAAATCAGATCATAAAATAATGGGGCATTGTAAACTTCCCCAAAGATATCAATATCTCACCAAGTGCGCCTCAATCCCTAGAGCAAGAACATGATGAGAAAACTTGGAATAGATGGAAGAACAAGCTGATATTGAAGTGTCCACGATATGTCTTGTAGCTTGCACCTATAACTTATGACTCCATTAAATCTCCATGAAATACCTGAGTGGCCTTTACACACACCAACTTGGATGGGAATATTTCACCCTAGAAATTGGCTAAGGCAAGAAACTAGTTATCCACTAGCTCTCTCTCTTCACAAATGCAAATTTCTCAAATGATAAAAAGTTGCCTTCATTCTTTGTTCTTGAAAATTTATAAAGTTTCCAAGCTCTCTATGGGTCTAATTTCTTCCAATATATGCATTCCAACTCTAGATGGGAAGAGATTCCAAAGAATGGCACTTGTACAACAATTCCTAGTCTCCCACTTCCGCCAAATCACATGTGGAAGCATCTTAGCTTCCCTAACTCCCTTGAGAACCCTCTTGGAGCTATGTTTTAGCCTTGAAATTTCATATATGTCAGATTTCATCCTGTATATCTGATTTTTGTCATAGGTTTCATAGCATCTTCATCATTGTTGTCATAGATCTAGGGAATCTAGTCCAAGTGTCTCACTAGCTCCAAAAAGCCTCTTCCTCTTCCATGGGAGTTACTCTTCCACTCCAATTCAAACTTAATTAATTCATTCCAATTATATTAAACTTCAAACTCATCCCAAGAACCTTGGGCTTCTAATTGATTTGAAATGACAAGAGGAGGATGCCATGTGGCACATAAAATCTAGCTTATGTAGGTCCCACATCTTCCATGCGTCTTCATGATCAATTGCCACTTTTATTTTCCATTGTATTTATTTATTTATATCCTTTATTAAATATTTATTCCCTTCTAATGTTAAAACATCATTTATTGTCCCCCTTATTCCAAATCCCAAAGCTTCCACTCCCATCCTAGGAAAATAGTAATTTTCCTCCTTGGCAATTATTTGACCCTTAGCATCAATTTGACAAACTCTCGTGAATATGGAAAATTTGATTAGGCCACTGTGACCCAATGAAAATTTTTGGAAATGAAAAACCTCTAAGAAACAATAAAAAGTTTGCAGTGGGGAGAGATAGATAGAAGAACGAAGCTTTCATTGTGGCTGGATGGGGTTTGGGAAGAAGAGACATGGATGGGATACGTAGGAAAAACAATATATGCGGGCCATCTAGTCCGAATTTTTTTGCCCCCCAACCAACAAATCCATTTAAACTGAACTTTGATGGGGCATCAAGAGGAATTCTGGGAACATCGAGGTATGGGGGAGTATGTAGAAATGCTTCCAGGGTCATCCTAAAAATTTATTTTGGATATCTAGGAAAGGATACAAACAATTATACAGAATTGGAGGGAAGCATCCAAGGCCTCAAACTTGAATTTAGGGAAGGATGGTTTCTGATGACTGTGGAGGGGGACTCTTAAATTATCTTACAGATGGAAAAAAAATTGGCAGTGGCCATTCGACAGAGCAAATCACTACCATTTGGCGGTTCTTGAGCAGGCTAGAAAACCTAAGGTACCTCGTTACTACTCATAATACCCTGACCTTTAGCCACATAAGGTGGGAGGTAAATAAGGTAGTGGATCTCTTATCACACCTTGGAATTGGAGGGGATAGGGCCTACACTATAGGTAATATGGAGGACTTTGTGAATGAGAATTGGGCACCCAATTGTAGCCACCTGGATAACTTTGTTTATGAGAAAAGAAGACAAGTGGATGACAGTGGGAAGGAAAACCATGCCAGGTATAGGAGGTAGATGGAGGTCACAGCTGTATTTTTGGAAATTAATCCCAAGTTGTAGATCATTTACACTAAAAAATTACTAGTTAAGCATGCAAAATTCTACAAAAAGGAGACTGGATATGGAGCATAAAACAATATTCTATTGAATAAGTGTACATCATCCAAAATCATAAAGTAATAGGATATCCAAATATATAATTACATTATATATTTTAAAGTATAAGGATGCTATTCGAATTGGACAAAAAGCAGGCTTACTAAACTAGTCAAAATCCCCCATAGGTGCATAAATCACTTTCCTATTCTGTCAATATGCTGACAAATTGGATGAGTGAGATGTACCAGATGATAAGTCATGGAAAGAGATCAGATCCATTATTTTGTATGAAGAAAAATAATAAGGATGATTTGGGAAAAAAACAAGGCAGTTACTCCAAGACTAGATTTTCCCTTTTGCCTTAAAACTGCTAAAAAGCAAGGCATCTTTCAGAAAAAGTAGAACCACGCTTTTGCTATTTTGGAATGAATGCATAGTTGTCATAAAATTTTGTATAATATTTCTAAATCTCTCCTTAATCCATTTTTAGCATTTGTTGACTTCCAGACACAAGTGGATTCCAACTAGCATAGTAAGGAATCTAGGAATAGGACAAAATTAACAAATTAATGTCTCCTATGTGTAACTATGGGTTTAATTATTCGAACACCCACCCCTTAAGCCTGAATTTATGTAAAATATCAGAAAAATATATCATATTATAGGGCCTAGAAAAAAGGCTTAGTCACCCTTTACATACTGCTTGTCCATACAACCAAGGAAAGAGGAAAAAACCCAAGGGGAAAACCCTCCCTTAAACATGAACATAATTTTTTTTGTTGGAAATATTGTTATCAATCATTCTTCACCACATGATGAGAAATACCCAAGAGTGATTTGAGATTACTCAAGGTCTTCTCAAAAACACCTTAGTGAAGATGTCTGCTACTTGCTCTGAAGATGCACACTAGAGTAGAGAAATGGTACCATCATGCACAAGCTTCCTGATACAGTGCATATGGATATCAATATGTTTGGTTCACTGTCTTTAAACCAGATCAGTAGATATTCGAATGGTGCTTTCATTGTCACAATATATGACTGTATAAGTATTTGATTCGATCCCACACTCTCCAAGTATTCCCTGCAACCACAAACATTGAGGAGCTGCATTCACAACTCCTCTATACTCTGCCTCTGTAGATGAGAGTGGAATGGAACTCTACTTATTACTTGACCAATTGATTAGTATATCTGCAAGCATGAAAACAAATACTGAAGTAGAATTTTGATTTGTGTTATCACCTGCCCAATCACTATGATTAAATCTAACTAGCTCTAAGTCATATTTTGCAGCATAAAAAATCCCATGAGTTCTTGTTCCTTGAACAAAGTTCAGAATTATTTTAGTTGCTTTCCAATGGATTTAGTGAGGCTTATCCATGTTTTCGGAATCCACACTCACTGCATAAGATATGACAGGTCGATTATGAGTTAGATACAGCAAACACCCAGTCAACTGTCTATATAGTGTATTATTTACCAAAGGAGAGGAACTTGCTTCTTCAAGCTTAACTACAGAAAGGAATGGAGTCTTTCTTGTCTTGCAATACTTCATGCTGAACTTGTTGAGAAGATATGAAGCATACTTGGACTGATGAAATATTTGTCCCATGTGATGATTGAGAAATTTCAAGTCCCAATAATTGACTCAACAATCCCAAATCTGTCATGGAAAAGGCATGGTTCAATGCATCCTTCAAGGAGGCAATCTCTTTCATTGACCTTCTTGTCATAAATAGGTCATCCACATACACAAAAATAATGATTAAAGAACCATGTATCAACTTCAAATATACATTCGGATCATACTTTCATCGAACAAAGTTCTGTGATAGCAGAAAGCCATCAATCTTGGTATACCAAGCCCTGGGGGCTTTCTTTAGCCCATACAGTGATTTCTTTAACCTACACAAAAAATATGGATTAGACACAAAACATTCAGGTTGCTGCATATAAATTTGTTCATTCATATCTCCATGTATAAAGGTACTCTTCACATCCATGTGATGCACCTCCCATTCCCTTGAAGTTGTAATGTCCAAAGCTAGCCTTATGGAATCCATCTTTGCCACTGGTACAAAGGTCTCATTGTAATAAATACCTTGAACTTGTGAGCATCCTTTAGATACCAATATTTCCTTATATTTCAAAGGTGTACCATCATCACTAAATTTGATTTTATAAACCCACTTACACTTAACTAGCTTTCTCACCGGGGGGAGATTGACTAGTTCCCATGTGTCATTCTTCTGGAGCGAGTTGTATTCTTCCTGCATGGTTGTTTTCCATATTGTGTCATCTGATGCATATTCATATGTATGAGGGTATGATTCAACCATCAAATATCACTTCTCAGCAAAGAATGAATATTTCACAGAAAGGGC
The DNA here is from genome assembly GCA_001517045.1 of Pseudotsuga menziesii. NCBI lineage: Eukaryota > Viridiplantae > Streptophyta > Pinopsida > Pinales > Pinaceae > Pseudotsuga > Pseudotsuga menziesii. Next base: position 140,613 of record LPNX010265257.1, read on the forward strand.
ACTCTCAAATTGAGATCTAGTCCTCCTATTCTTACTAGGATTCCCAGCTAGTTCCCTAGATGCATGAATGGTCCTTGCTGCCTATTTTGGTATTGTATGAATGTTAGGATATGAACTTAAATCATCATTATCTGAGATATTATAATCAACAAACTCATTAGGACTCTCCAATTTCTGTTGTTGCTAAACGCTCGATTGAATTTAGGACCAAACAAACTGTTAAGGCTAGAAAGTGGAGAAGAACCGAGTAATCTCGATGATAGTCTTCTTGATTCATGACTGTTTGTGATTAGGATGTTTGATGATAATTATAGATATATTTAAATATATTAACTATAGGATATGTACAAGAAGGATTGACTACAACGCAGAAGAAATAATTAGTTGTCAGAGCTGCAGATTTCCAGTTGATCACTAGACAATTATACAAATGGGGCTAGATGAAATTATTTATCATTGTATTTTGGAACATGAGATACTGATGGTATTAAATTAAGCACATGCTGGTGTTAGGGGAGGCCATTATTTAGGTAAAGAAACAATGCACAATATTTTGCAAGATCGCTTATGGTGTCCTACTTTGCATACGGATGCTAGATATTATTGTCACAGCTGTGATATATGTTAACGAACTGGAAATGCTATCGCAGTGAGATGAGATTCTACTAGTACCAAATTTATAGAAATTTCATTGGCTAACACATTATGACATGGAATTTGAATTAGGGTTGAAATGCCCATTTTGAGTTGAAATTTCCTCTAATGATATATTAACGAACTGGGAAGCCATCACAGTGAGATGAGATTCTACTACCACCACATATAACCTTAAAATAATTTGAAAAGTGGGATATTGATTTTTTTGGACCTATTAATCCACCAAGAAAGAGAATAGGTGCACGTTACATTATCACTGTGATAGATTGCTTAACCAAACGGGCTGAAGTAGTGCTGGTAAAATATTTTACTGCTGTGAGCACTGCAAGATTTTTGTTTGACAATGTTGTGACTAGGTTTGGATGCCTGAATATTCTTATAAGTGATAAAGGTACTATCTTTGTAAATTATTTGATTGATAAATTAACTAAATAATTCTATATTTAACACCGAAAGACGACACCGTATCATCCATAAGAAAATGGTGTTGTCGAGGCATTCAATAAGATCATGGAGAATACATTGATGAAGATCTATAATGTTCAACGAGACAAATGGGAGCAGAAAATGCTTGCAGTATTATGGGCATATCACACCACTTCTAAAAAGTTGACAGGTCGGACTCCATTTCAACTAGTTTATGGACAAGAGGTTGTTATGCTGATAAAATATATTGTACCTAGTTTGAGAATATTTTTGATTACCGAAATGACTAATGTTGGTGCTATTGAAGAAATATTGTTGTAGCTTATACATTAGAAGAAGACATATTTGTCGCAGGATATCATCATAATGTCGAGAAAATGGGACAAAAATATTAGCACGACCGACCCATTAAGTGTAAGTAGTTTCATATTGGAGCTCTTGTTCTCCTCTATGATAGTAAGTTTTTAAAGAATCTTGGCAAGCTTCGAACACATTGGCCAGGACTATATATTGTCATTCAGAGATCATTGAAGGAGGAATAGTGAAATTGTAGAAATTATATGGAACACCCTTCTGAGGATTGGTGAATTGAAGTAGGATAAAGCCTTATTACAATAGCTACAATTTGCTCGACTGATATTTCAAAAAGTAGAGGAAAAGAGTAAAAAAGAAAACTAGTCACAAAATTTATGAGTGTTTTGTTACAAATTTTTGAGTGTTTTGTTCCTAGTTCATGTGTATCTTTGTCATAGACTAGATGTCTGTCACAGAAGAAAAAAAGTGGTGCAGACTATTTGTCTATCACAGAAGAAGAATCATTGTCGAAGACTATTTTTCTGTCGCAATAGAAAAGTTGTGTCGCACACTCTATGCATGTCGCAAGAAAGGAATTTCTGTTGCATGATGGATTGTGGTCGCAACTGAAACTTAGCTAGCATTTAATTTGAAGACACATGAGATTTTGGTGGTGTACTTTTTGGTCACTTCCTCCATTAAAGAACAATAAATACTGATAAACTGACATGCCAAGTGATGGTTTGATTGGTGGTTTCCTTGGAATGATTAGAAATATTGCCCCATGTTTTGGAAATACTTGCTTTCTACCAGTCGAAAACCATGAGCAATAACACTTCCACTAGACGATGAGGCAACAAGATTTGCATCCATGTTCCCAGATTATGTTTCACTGAGGCCAACATATGCATTGAAGGTCACTGTTGGAAAAAATTCCAAGTATTTGTTGGTCGCACGAACAATACCTAAAGGAGTTTGGGTAACAACAAATATTATTCCCAATTTTCACAAAATGGGATTCATCAACCACGAACTTTGGAAGTTCTTAGAGCTTGCGATGGAAAGATACATCACCACTGTAAAGGAAAGTGAGGATGTCCCTATCCACATAGTTTCGATGGAACGGGAAAGAGGATTGGATAAATTTGGACTACTTTCATTGGTGCACATGCCACATTTTGGCCGCACAACAGAAGTTAATGCCTCTGTGAAATAATTACTGATATGTTTTCAGGGTGGTTGTATATGGATCGATAGGAAAATTTCAATGGAGTTCAAGATGATAAAATCAATCACGGGAATCCTCCTTGCAGGAGTCGAACCAGGGGAATTTTTCATTGGGAAATACCAAGATACAACTTTGATGAAGAAAATGAAGGAGAAGTATGAGTTGTTGAGGGATAAAATAGGATTTTCAATTGCATCCATAAATGACATGACTATTCATTTTGAATCCAAGTTTCTATCCAACAATATTCTTAGAAATATGCGACCGAACCAATGCACCAGTGGAACAATTATTGCGGAAGAGCAGTGTGCAATGGGTGTCCAGATGAACTGGTTAACCTCTATGTTGAATGAGATGTTAGCATATCCTAAGGATGCACAAGAAAAGGGTTACCCCTTTAACTATTATTGGTTGTTAATTTTGATTTCATTTGTCGCATGGGTAGACTTCCATACTACCAAGGGGTCGATGTCCCCATCCCATGCCGAGGAGATTGATACCATAACTTCTGGTTTGACAAATACAACCCACATAGGTATAAAGATAATAATGTTGATTTTTTCCTACAAGGAGTGGCACTTAGGAACTTTTTTAGGAAGCATGAAAAAATTACTGAGGAAACGATCAACAAATTTTTTAACATTATCAGATTATCGGTTGGGTCCCATCACATTTTTAGGATCCGTAACAAGACCCACAGAAGTAATGTTTAGCCACATATTTTCAAATATCTTCTATTGAAATTAATGTAATCATTCAGGACTAGCATTAAGAATGGAAAGTCCCTATTGCAGAGGATCAAATCTCTTAAGAAGAGGAACTACAACAATATTGTCCATCAAAGAAGAAGAATGGAGACCAGGGGAGAGATCCACCAGTAGAAGAAACCCCAAGAAGATCTTCTTCTTATAGATAAAATGAATCTAGGGTGACCCCAATAGATCCATAGTTGGGGGATACAGAAATAAATATAATAAAAGTCGCAAGAAGAGGAAGGATGATATATCATTTGGGATTGTCGATCTTATCAATGATGATTATGACTTGATATGCGACATAATGGAGGAAGTAGCCAAGGAAGCCTGCAGAAAAATGAACGAAAGGAAGACTGAACTAGTAGGAAACATTACTGATATACTATAAACACTTTGTATTGTAGTAAAAGTAAGAAAAGCGGCCTACCAAATAGCATACTCGACTGTGTCACAGGACCAAGATGGACCATCTAAAGAGAGACTTGTCAAGGGATCGTCGAAGACCCCATGAATAAAGATTCAAGTCATTAGTCAAGCACTTGAATTGGGAATGTCGGAGCTTAATGCAGTGGTCAAGAACATTGATGATGTGGCTTTTTATTTTTCTCTAGTCCCTATGTATCAATTTCATACCATTAAACATGTTGTAGTGGAAGATATGGATACACAAGAATGTAAGATATTTGATCAACTAAAGCCAGCAAAGAAAATTGTGTCGTCACTAAATCATTCAGTCAAGGAGATCGATAATAAATCAAAGAGATAGAAGGATGACATGCAACATCTAGAAGGAGTAGTCACATTGACTTGTAGCAAATTCATGGATGAAGGTATCACACCACATATTTTCACAGAAGAAAAAGTATTCAGACTTTGTGAGCTCGCCAAGGACCTCCACAAGAGAGTCGCTGAGTTGGAATCAAAGATGATGCCCAACACAAGAGGTACTAGAAGACTGGAAGAAGGCATCAAATGGGGCTATGAAAAATATTGGATAAGAAGAAGAACTTCATTCTAAGGAATTCAAACATGTTTCGCAGTCATGGGAATCCTTGATCGATGACGAAGAGATGAAACATGTTACAGAGTATTTGCATATTGCAGAGGAAAAAATTGACAAGAAGAAGAATGACCTAAAGAAGCTTCCAACAATGGAGAAAATGGAAAAGGATGCCGACATGAAGAAATTATAGCAGTAAGTAGCCAAACTGTAAACCCAACAACAGAAAAGAATTGTCTGGGTTGCAGAGTTGCAGGAAGAGGAAGAAAAGGTAATAGGCATTATTTAACCTTTTTATGAAAAGGTGCAACAAGCCTTAGGGTCAACAAGTCTGACAACTATGAAACACAACAGTTCCGAACTTGTAGAAAAATTGAAGACATTGCATGAACAAGTGCGACAGGAAACTGAACAAGTTATGAAAATATTTCAGGATTTTCGGAGCAAGATCACACTAACATAGATTTTAGGCTCATGTGCCTCAGGACGAGTCACAAGTGAGTGTTGGGGGCCTATTGGACCTAGGAAAATTTAGACATAATAATGATCAGAAAGATGAATATTTCGGTCACAAGCTGAGTAAAATATGCAATGGAAGAGGATTAAAGCAAGTAAGAAAGCAGAGTTTGACTTGTTTCGAGTAAAAGTTTAGTTATACTAAAATATTTCTTTTAGTAATAAGGCATGATTGTAATTTGGGTTGATAGTGACTATTTCTAGATGTAACGATATGTATTAAATAGAACTATAGAATATCGACTGATAGTTTAGGGTTAGTCTAATATTGAAATCAAGAAGTGTTAAAACAGAAAAACCTTCTATAAGCATCGACCCAAGCTGTGTGCGGGTGGATCATTAGAGGCCATTCAAAGAGAACAAAACAAAAAGAGACCAAAACCAGAGAGCATGAGATGAGATAAGAATGTTTGAATTACAAAGAATATCCATAGAAGAGTTTGCAAGCTGAGTGCACAAACCAAAGGTGCCAAACAATATCTCATGCCAGATGAAGAGAACCTTTATGGTTTTTCTTGGATGGGTTTCCATGCTATATATTGTCTTTGTGTTTGTTTGATATTTGTGTTTCTCTCAAATGCATATTTTTTGTGAATGAGTTGATCTAAATATGTCGAGAAAAATCTATTGTGAAAGAACTTATGGATATGTGTCACACATATATTCATATGATCCTATGGAATGTTAGTTAATATGTGTTAATTATTTATGTTATATTTTGTTATATATGTCAATGGATCTGACGGTTATTGGATTGAATGAATATATGAGAACATAAGTGTAATTATTGGGTTTCTTTTGAGTGGCGTGAAAAGAGTATGATAAGGAAATCCCCCTCCCTAGTTGTAGAAACCTGGTTCTAATAGTTCCCATAAGATATCTCGGGTGATACTTCATTTACGTCATAGGTGTTGCTGACATATTTCTCCTCTATTAGGACTAAATCTTGGGTTTTATTGATGGATAAAAGATTTGAACCTGGTTCGACCAAAATTAATCCAACAACCTTCCAGCATCATGAGTACACCCGTTATGGTCACCCTTATCTTGAAGGGTCTCACTTTTGGAGTCTTGGTTTGGTACCTTACCCCTCCAAACAATCCTCTAGCTCCACAGGTCATTTTGACACATGTTGAACCCATCAACACTGTCATCCACCCTCCACCTAGCATCCTCTTGGCTACGAAAACCCCTTAGCAGGCCCCTCATCCATCACCTTAAATCCCCCCACCTCCCCTTAATTTGAAGGTTGGGGGAGACACATCCAACACCAATCAAATAAGATCATGATGCACATCCTCTTCTCCTTCAACTTGCACACCACCTCCTTGTGCATTTTGTGACATTAATGGTCACACTACACATAATTGTATTCAATTTCCTATCGTATGCACATATGTGAAAACACTTTATGACGATGAGAACGTTCTCGTGGTATAGGTGCCAAACCCTAACCAACCTAAAAACAAGTCCCTTCGCACAAACCACCCTTTCATAATTTGTGATCTTTATGGGAACTTCTCCCATCATTACATTGAATTATCCAAATACCGATCTATCTTGGATAACTTACACAAACTTTGGTTAGAGTCAAAGTTCACCATTGTAGAAGATATCCACCCCCCAAAATATTCTTTGAAAGAGGTTAATACCATTTATGTTATTTTGAAGAGTGACCCTCTTTCTATGCCACCATCCTTGAATGATCTTTTCTCATCATGCCATACCACTATGAGTTTGTCAACATAAATAAGTCCCTCCAACCTATATGTTCGAACCTTTTGAACCGATGAGGAATTCCCATGCCTACAACACCGGGGAAATATTCAATACCTTCCTACTCATACTTGTCATCCTCGTCGACAATACTAGGGGAATCCAACCCAACAAAGGCACCCCCCATCATCATATCACCAGTATAGCTTGTCATCATGGATATCCAATTCCTTGGACACCCCCCTTCCAATAGTTTCTCATTGTCCAGTTGATATCTCTTCACGAGAGTATAAAAATACCATTGACACCTTTTGACTTGGGGGCATGACTAACTACCTTGACCCTAGAATAGGGAGAAGACTCACTCATTTTGATCCTAGCTCATCACATTTATCTTGATACTTCATTGATCCCATAACTCATCACCACACATATGTGATCGATAATCACAAACCCCATGACCAAAGCATAGGGGAAATACCTTAACCCTATTCACTTTTTAACATGCGTGATCTCTACCATTTCTTGAGATCACATGTCATATTGCATCCATTTGTTGCACCATTTGCATCGTCGGAATCCCTATTCCATGCCTTCCATAATTAATGGGACCTTTTCTCACGATCACTGACCTTTCATCGGGTCACCTTGTAGTACTGCCTCAATTTATGTACCACCATGTAGGTCACCTTATATATGTGTTTGTATGCACTCTTCATATTCCAAATACACATTTATGCTTGGGTACCATTGTTATGTGTACAGATACAGGTTTCACATTACAGTTGTGCACCTCCTTTTGGTACTAACAGTCTTTACAAGTATAATTTCTTAACTGGAATATATGTCATCCTCCCCCTCTATCAAATCGATGCATTAAATCCATTTTTTCCCTTAGGACCCCATCACTTCTCGAGTAAGTGGCCCCACCCAACCACCCCTTGCATTTACCCTTGATTCACAATAGAACCTCCCCTCACATGGGTGACCATTTTTAGAACCCCTTGAATTTGAAACCCATGCCATTCATATCCCCTTAGGATTGAAATTCCTTATAGTTTGACATATTAATTCGAAGCCTTATATATTTCCTCATACCATCACTTATTAGATAGTACCCCTGGACTCCCCATTTGGAGTTTCTATTAATCCCTTTTCTGACTCCTTAAACAATGAAAAGATTATTGAGTTATCTTGTCTATTTCGAACTCATTCAAGGACTTGAAATAATGTCAATCGGGTATAAGTTTACCCATTTTTTAGGCCATATGGACTACCTATGAAAAATGAATTCTCTATTCCCTTTCGGCTAGAATATTTCTCCATCATACACTTTTATTCTTTCTCACGCCTTAGAGAATAAATTTATGAAAAACACCACCATTCATGTTTTATTTAAGTTTTTGACACTTCTTAAAATTGAAAACACCGATGAGCATTGTCTGTCTGGCTCGAAAAAAACCCACATGATGGTATTTATTTGAGCATATTTATCCACCTTCTTAAATATATTTAAACCATGAATAATGTCAATTCGGTGCTTGTTAGCATCCCTACATACCACATTCAGTTCCTTTTGTCAACAACAATATGAGTTTCCTTTCTTTAGAGTACTCTATAATTTGAGTCACCATTGGAGTACCCCCTGCTTCATTCTTAGCTTGTTTTCCCCTCTAAGGTCCTCCCAGTGAAGTTTCTCCCCACCCAACTATGTTCCCCCTCCCCTAAGTTCTATTTCATTTATTGCTAGGTCATCTTTGTCATCATACTCTAAATAAAGGAAGTTTGCATCCCATTACTTAGTGACCCTCGTACATACCTACAATGTCTTAGTTCACCATCTTGTTCCAGTTACATTATGTTTGTATACCTCACACTCCTATCAAGGAACCATTATTGTCTTGGTATTTGTAGGTCATCTTTTGTTGAATCCAACACATATATTCTAGAGGATAGGCCCATAGGTCCATGTACATTGGCCTCACCGGCATCATTGGTGAGTTCCTATGAACCATTTGGGAGGGAAATCTTATTTCCCTTTTAGTTGGTTGCTTCTCACATTCTCAAGTTCAGCTCCTTCATTGCATTATTTCTATTCATGTAGAGTTTTAGTCTAGTCATCAAACCCAAATATCCTTTGACTCTAGCACATTGGTGAGTCACATTGGAACACAGTCATTATCATATTCCTTGGGATATTTGGGTTGCGTTGGAGACAATGTTTGGAAGACCTTTACAATTCCCAGTACATTAAGTTCCAATTGCAATATATTGAACCTCTGAGATTCAGCTTTCTCAGTGGCCTGAGTTTCACCAGCTGTTGGCCATTCAAACACATCAATTTAGTCCATGCACTACCAGTGCATCTCATTGTTTCTAGTTTAATCTATTCAACTTAGCAGTCATTTGGAATGTTATATTTTTATCATTTAATTAATGTGATCTAGGATCTTATCTGAGAGAATAACATGCGCAACAATAATAACAAGAGACAAGAGACAAAAAGAGTTTTCCTCGAGAAAACCATAAAGTAGAAAACCCCACAACTTCCTCATAGATAGAATGAGCACCAATAGCAAAAGTATAACCCAAAAACACAAAGATGATGTTCGACATTTGTTCTCTCTCTCACTTGTGCGAGATCCTCTTATCTCACTCATCCATTACAGTTGAGTGAGTGTGCATGACAAATAGAGAGCCTCACTCTCTATTTATACTTGTTTTCCACTTGACTTTTACTCTTACAAGGCTGACCTCACTAGGAGAGTCTAATAACCCTAATACCCCTCAACTGTGGGGACTATTGCCCCGACTTACAACAGAGGGTTAACCTCAATGAATTTACATGACTTTATTATATTAATGACTCTCCCGATCGGAGGAGCAAACATCTCCGCTGGGGTACAATGAAATACAATATAAAATATACAAGTGAATACATTCCGAAGTTACAAATACATCAACACTTCCTCTTAACTAGGAAGGTATTCTCTTGACATAGTTCATCAGCACAAGTCTTCATTACTAGATCATCATCAAATCTGGATCATCATCAAATTTGGATCATCGTCATCACTTCTTTTGCTATCTCAAGAAAATGGTGCTATCTCTCAATTCTACTCGTCATAGGAAGTTCTACAGAGCCGGTCTTGCTATATGTAGGCCTAGACTGCACGTAGGTCTTCACATCTTCAACACTTATATATGACCATGGGAGGAACCAATCCTTCCACCATGTCAGAAAGGAACAACACTTATATATGACCATGGGAGGAACCAATCCTACCACCATGTCAGAAAGGAACAACACTTATATCTGACCATGGGAGGAACCAATTATGCCACTATGTCAGAAAGGAACAACACTTACATCTGACCATGGGAGGAAACAATCCTGTCACCATGTTAGAAAGGAACAATACTTATATCTGACCATGGGAGGAACCAATCCTGCCACCATGTCAGAAAGGCACAACACTTATATCTGACCATGGGAGGAACCAATCCTGTCACCATGTCAGAAAGGCACAAAAATTACATCTGATCGTGGGAGGAACCAATCCTGACACCATGTTAGAAAGGAACATCACTTACATTTGACCATGGGAGGAACCAATCCTGCCACCATGTTAGAAAGGAATAACACTTACATCTGACCATGGGAGGAACCAATCCTGCCACCATGTCATAAAGGAACAACACTTACATCTGGCCATGGGAGGAACCAATCCTGCCACAATGTTAGAAAGGAACAACACTTAGATATGATCAAGGGAGGAACCAATCCTGCCACCATGTCAGAAATATTTAGCACTTACATCTGACCATGGAAGGTGAAACCTACCACCATGTCAGAAAGGCCCAGGACTTACATCTAACCATGGAAGGTGAAACCTGGCACCATGTCAGAAAGGCTCCAACACTTACATCTGACCATGGGAGGTGAAACTTGCCACCATGTCATAAAGGCTCCAACACTTACATCTGACCATGGGAGGTGCAACTTGACACCATGTCAGAAAGGCTCCAACACTTACATATCACCATGGGAGGTACAACCTGCCACCATGTTAGAAAGGCTCATGGACTCATCACTTCCCCTTAGAAGGAACCTCGATCTAGAGAACACCAAGCTTCTCTTCTAAAGTACTCAAACTTTACTCTGGCCATTTCTAGCATAGAATCACATTAGGGTTGATTATGTCCAAAGATAAACTACGAGCTTCTCCATGACTGATTACATCCGAGGACAACCTATAGGATTGTTTATGTCTGAGCAACCCATGAGCTTCTCCAGGATCTTATGCTTAGACAACCTGTCTCACCGGGTATGCTAGAACTCCCTCTTTCGAGAGATCTTGATTTGTATCACAAACTGGAGCTTTACTGCTCCTCTCTGCACCATATCCCCGATATAGTGATATTTGATCTCGATATGATTCTACTTATCATTAAACACTGGGTTCTACGACAACTTCACACAACTCTGGTTTTCGTAATATATATAAGTAGCATCCAACTGGAGATCAATCAAATCAGATAATATATTCCTCATCCACACTACCTCATAACTAGTCAAACAAGCTGCGACATACTCTGCTTCGATTGTACTTAGTGACATGCAGGACCGCTTCCTACTAAACCAAGAGATCACACCTGATCCCATACTGAAGCAGCACCTTGAAGTGCTCTTCCTATTAATGGCATTTCCTGCCCAATGCGAATCCACATAACCCTCCAGGTTAATCTTCTGGTTCACTTCAGATTTGAGCCTATAGTCAACTTTACCCTTCAGGTACCTCAGATATTGATTTGTAGCAATCAGGTGAACATATCTCAGATCCGTCAGGAACTGGCTCAATGTGTTCACAACAAAGAAAATATATGGACTCGTGTTCATCAGGTACATCAATGACCCAATCATCTAATGATACATCCTAGCATCAACCAACTCTGATGAAGCATCACTCAATAGCTTCAGGTTCAATGCCATAGGTGTGGTCATGGCCTTGCAATCCATCGTCCCAAACCTCTTTAGGATCTCTACTGCATAATTCCCTTGTCCCAGGTGTTATAGCTGATTTCACCACTCTAGGTGAATCACACTTTGTATGGCCTTCCCCTGTCCCGCTGCAAACTCCTTAGACCCTATGGACCATTTTTTGTCCTTTGATGTTTCCTTGACCATCCCTAAAAACATGTGAAAAATGATACACACAAATTTTAAACCTATAAGCACGTATATACGCGGGTTTGACCACTAAAACCTCGTACATCGGGATGTGTACAAAATCCAAATCCTTTTGGAGTTTTCCTTGACATGGATCTGACTCATTTGACTCCTAGCCTTCCATATTCCTTGAGATCGCTCAGATTCAACCTTTCATTACCCCTTTGAAAAACTATATAAGGAACCCCTTGGTACATTGAAGGCATAAGAGAGAATTAAGAGCAAAGAAACTATAGTCCATTGTTGACGGAACTTATGCTTGAGTCTGCATCCCTTTGTCCCTTGGAGCACTTTTGTGTTCTTCCCAAGCTTGCCTTTTTCTTGTGAGCTTGCTATCTAGTGATGGAGGATTGAAGTGGTGGAGGCCCAAGTGGGGGATTCAGTTTCTCCTGTTTGCAGACATGCTGTCAGAGGTTGTATCTTGTAATCTCTGATTTATATTAATAGAAATATCCTTTCCTATCCAATAATGTGTGTTTGAATGAATATTTTATCCATTGGATTATGTCAAATGCTTATACATTATTGATTATATATGATAGAATAGATCTAACACCATGATATATAGAATGCTTGTATTGTTTACTTGTTGTTGAGGAAGTAATCTATCAATTCAAGCTGAAGTTGGAAAGCTCAACAGGGATCTACTTCAACCGTCCGGAATAAGGTACGAGGTCTGATCCTTTAGTGTTAGACATTTAATTTCTATTGCATATTGGAAAGGATTGATTTCTGGAGTCAAGTTGTCTGTTGTGGTACCCCAAGCCATAGGAATTTCTCTCTGTAATAGAATTGGCGACTCCGCTAGGGAGTTCCTAGTAGTTGTCCTTTGGGGGTTGTTTTCTCAGCATTCAATGAATTTGAATTGCTCTTTCTCTCTTGTTTCTGTGTCGGGTCTGGGGGCATGTATGCCTGGTAGAGTCTGATTGGTGTGAAGTTTGTCTCGGCCTGTCTGTTTGCCTTGATTTTATGCACCTTTTTTCCTGTACGCGAGTTTTTAACTCACAGTCGCGTATACACGTGGGTTTCTCTTCTATTTCCATGTATACACGCGGGTTTATTGCGAACAGTCGCGTATGCCCTTGGTTTTTCCTTTTTGTGGAAGTTAAATGGTTGCTAGGTGAATTTTGATATTTGTTGAGTCTCCTTTGGCACTGCCTGAGTCTATTTATACCTCTGTTTCTGACCATAAACGTTTTTTTTAGGCTAAATTTTTTCTTTTTAAGAAGGTTCTTGTCATGGCATTTTCAATTTTTTGTTTGAGATTAGTGCATTAGAGTTCTTTTACCTTAGGGCTTTGCTTGAGTGCTGTTTATGTGTGCTTGCAGAGTCTAGGAGTTGTAGAATCATTCTTTTGCTTTTTGCATCTCATTTTATTTCAAAAAATCCAAAAACATTTGCTTATCATCATGCATTGCATTTTGCATTTGGCATTGTACTTGCACTAGATTTGCTTTGGAGTTTTAGTTAGGACTTCATATAGGAAAGCTCGTATCCATCATTTGAAGAAAAATTGTGCATTCCACGTAGTAGCATACCCTATTTTCATGGACACAATGCAGTTGCATTGATTGTTAGGTGTGCATTTTACTTCATGTTGCATCATAACACCATTAGTTGCACAACCATATCTCGTTTTTGAGTAATAAAGCCAACTAAAATCAACGCTAAATTAAAATGAATTACACTCTTTTCTTTTATAGGGTGAACCAACAAGCTTAGGTTTTAGGATCTTGGAATAGTTCATTGTAAGTCAATTCTCCAAGATCACTAAACAACAACATGTATGTGTCTGTCCAGGTGAGTGTGTGAAATCCTTGGTATAACCAGTGTTTCTCAGGATCCTCCTCTCAAAAGGGAGTTAACCACGAGGCAGTGTGAGTGGTTATTGATTGGGATGACCCCTAGTCATAACTGAGTAGCACCAGAGATATTTCCAGGATTGTATTCGTATCTGGGGGCTCTTTCGAGAGTTTCGGGCTTTTCTACCCTGCCCATACGGTCAATCCCTCCTGTGACTATCCGCCTGAGCATTGATTATATTGAGGTGACCTTAGTGGCCTTACCTAGGATATCGAGGGGGTACTTTGTAGGGGTTATTCTGCGGGTGTCCCGACCAGGTTGGGGTCGGACAGCATAGTCGCTTTACACGTTGAAGCTGAGGGCCACAATAATTGGTTACGTACCTCTGCTTTTTGTGTATGGGAGTCTCAAGCCTCTCCTAGGAGAGACATACCTTCTTCATTTGGGAGCTCACTTATCCATCCCTTGTTTGCTTGCATTTGGCTTTAGATTTTATTAGTGATTGCTCTGTGCATGATAGTTGACCTAGGGTTTACGCAAATAGAGAGTCTTTTTTATTTTTTGAGTCATTTTGGATTCGGGTGCGGCTCCTCGCCATTCTCATCATTTAGCAAGACTTTCACCTTCTACTTCTCCTCCTGCCTTGGGAGAGAGACCTAGATAGTCTAGGCGGACTATGTCGCACATTGATTCACACACCATGGTAGACCATTTATAAGGTATTCCTGAACCACCTTCTCCCATTTGTGTAGATGATGGGGAGTTTACTCCTACTTACGACCCTTCACCCAAATTGGCTGATTTAGGTCCTGTGATTTCTGAGATAGGAACCATGCATGATAGACCTACTCACTCTAGGGTTGATTCCCCATTGACGCATTACTGGTATGGAATGCCAGAGGATGTCGAGACTCATTTTGAACCCGCCAACACTAGCTATGGTAGTTATGGTATGACTCGTTTTCCTATGCATGATTTGGCATTTCATGTTGAATCTGACTTTGAGCCTAACACTATGCCTGGGGGCACTCTCATTCCTTACCATGCGGAGAAGTTTGGGAGCACTAGTCACATTGCACCTTCCATCCCAGTGGTGGAAGTTACATCACATATTCCTCCTAGGTCTAGGGTTAGTGATCCTATTAGGATACAATATCCGAGAGGAGTGACGATAGGGAATAGTACATACCTTATTACTCCGATCCCTTCGTCCTCTATCCCTAGTTCTTCAAATGTCCACCCTCCACCTTATTCACGTGGTCCTTCGAGTCAGCACATGGCTACGAGTCAGGTACGTACTGCGGTTACTAGACCGATTGTGTCTTGAGTTTCCATACCACCCATTTCTTCAGGAGGTTATGTTCATGCTTCTAGAGTTCATATTACTACTTCCGAGGTATATATCCCTACTTCCAGTATGTATATTCCTACTTTCGGAGCATATCTTCCTACCTATGGAGTGTCTCATGGGGCATCGCATGCGATGACCTATGGACCATATTATGGGATGCAGTATGGACAGGGTTCTTCACCTTATGGGGGCGGGTATCAACAACCTGCTTACTCTCCTAATTACGGCTTTGTAGCTCCCACTAGTCAAGGTCCACCTCACTATGGTGCTTCCACGCCACCCTATATGGGTCATATGGGAGGAGGTCACTATGGCCAAGGCCATGGTGGTAATCAAACCTATATGAATCAGGGAGCGGTCCATCGACCTCATCAGTTTAGGCTCCCTTTCCTTGCGACGCTCAATCTTTCTGACTTGTCGAGATTGACGAACGATCATGTGGCTCATGACCCGGCATGGCTGGCTATCCCTACCAAGCTTCCTTCGGACATACCTAAGTTCGAGGGAAAACCGGGAGAGGATCTGAGTGAACACGTTACTACATTTCACCTATGGTGCTCTTCGAATTCCTTACACCAGGATTCAATCTGTTTGAGACTATTTCAACGCACCCTCACAGGGCCTGCTGCGAAATGGTATATAGAGTTACCTAGGGGAGATTTCGCTTTGTTCGACGACCTTGTGATGACTTTTCTTAATCACTTCCAGTTACCAGTGTGTTATGACATTGGTACTGAACTCTTGTTGACATTTCGGCAAGATAAAGCCACACATATCTCTGATCATATTCAAGAGTGGCGTAGACGGAAGAGGTTAATTAAAGCCTTTATACCACCAGAGTTCCTCCTCGAGTGGTTCCTCAAGTCGTTTTTACCGTATATAGCGAAGGAAGTTTCTACATCCGGAGTGCAGAATGAGGAACAAGCGATTTTCAGGGCGCAGGAACTGGACTTGATCTACGCTCAATCTGGTTTGTTGTATGAGATTATTCCCAACACTCTGCATTCCAGTTTCGACCCCAAAGTCAAACCTAGACCACATGTCGATGGCACTGTGGGTTGTGCAAGTGCGAAACCTGTGGATTTGGTTGCAAAACAAGTTAGTTAATTGTGAATCAACCAATCTACTTCAGAACAAGCTACGGCTTCGTCTCAGCCCGCCCAAATGGAGAATGTACTTTCTGTGCAATCGTCAAACCAGAAGGGTAACCAGCAGCCCGAACGGAATAGAAAAAAGGGTAAAAATAATCGTAAGGGTGGGAATAAGAAAGAGAATGCTAGTAATAATGAAAAGAATGGCCGGAATGCTAGGGGGGACAAGCAATCTAAACTTAAGGTTAATTTTGCTTGCAAGTTATGTAAGGACAATCACCTCACTTACTTGTGCCCTCGTATTAAGGAAGCTTCGAGATTCTTGACACAGGGCCCAGCTGTGCTAACTAACCCTTTACTGCATAATCAAAATATGAACTCGAAGTCCCATGACCAGTCTGGTGATGATCATGATCCGCCGGAGACTAGTGGTCATGGGTGCATTAACATGGTCCGTGCTGCGAAAGTTGTGATGCGTGCAAAAGATTATAGTTCATCACAACCTAGCTCAGGCAAAGAACCTGATCCACCAAGGTCTCCTTTGTGTATTGAGAAACCTATGGATAAACCTGAGGCTGCACCTATCATTCCTAAGGGAGTACTTAAGCGTTCAGGGCATAATCCAAATGCCTGAGCCACCCAAAACTATTCAGTTGTCGAGGATTTGGGCCACACTCCTTTTGCGATGTCTGCATTGGAAGTGCTTCAGAGTTGTCCTTCACAAAGGAAGGTGTTGCTTTCTGCCCTTGGTGTGAACGATGATGATTCTTCCTCCGTGATCAAATTTGAAACCGCAGGACTTCAGCCTTTCTTGCCCTACTATGTGTCTCTTTTGATTCATGTAGAATGTCTTAATATGATCGTCAAGTGCACTGTGATTGACGAGGGCGCTTCTACTTCCGTGATGTATTTATCCTGCTGGAAGGGTCTGGGTTCCCTGAGCTGTCTAAATCAATGACCATGTTAACTGCATTCAATGGGAGATCTTTTAGGCTGCACAGTATCCTTCCTTCCGTTAAATTCTGTTTGGGAGGGAAGACCATTGCAATAGAGGTCGAGGTGGTTGATGCGCCCCTTGACTACAATCTCTTGCTGGGTAGGAACTGGATGTACAGCATGCAAGCTGTTGCTTCTTCCTTGTTTCGCATTGTATACTTTCCACATAACGGGAATATTGTAACGATTGATCAAATGACATTCAAGAATCCGTCTGTTACTGCATCTTTAGGAGCTTCGATCCCGATCGTTGAACATTCTTAGTCGGCAACCGGGAGTGTGGGTGTAGGCATGTATCCATCCCTCATGGGGAGCTTTAGTTGTCCTGCATCGATCCTCATGATAGGATCTAGTTTCGTTGAGGCTTCGACATCTACGAGATTGGTGTCTTTTTGCACGAGTCATATGGAAGATCCTTGGATTCTTCCTACACTGAGTACTTCGAGTGAGCCCGTCGTGACAGACGTGCCATTTCCTGCAGCTATGATAGCTTATCAAGCTAATCTCAAGTGTGATGCAAAGCCTAGTCTTTTCCTCTTCGTGGACAGAGGAGGAGGATCCTTATGTGCTATCAGCATGGGCAGTAAAATATTCTCACATGCACGACTGCCTTGATACGGTTTTCCCTTTAGATGAAGTGATTATCGAGGCTATGTCGGGAGTTAAGCCACCAGGGAGGAACTCCACATAGATCGTATTTTCTTCCAGAGCTTGACCGCTTGGAGCGTGAGGATTTTAGGGCGGTTTTTAGTCAGAGAGTTGGTAGTCCTATGGTTCCATTAAGCTCTCCTGGTCTGATGGCTGATGGAAACATGGCAAACATATCTTCAATGATTCCTATCAACATCTCTCGCAATCCTAGCACGGTAGAGAATGTCTATATTGGGGCGGAATGTTCCCATGCTGAGATTCTTGAATACACCGAGCTATTTAAGGAATTCCATGATATTTTTGCTTGGTATTATGATGAGATGCCAAGTATTGACCCTCGAATTGTCGAACATGAGATTAAGACTTACCCCAACGCTAAGCCTATTTGACAACGTTTACGTGTGGTGAATCCTAGGAAAGCACCCGCCATTAAGGCAAAGATAGAGAAGCTGTTGAAAGCCGGTTTCATCTATCCCGTTCCCTTGACAGAGTGGGTTTCAAACCCTATTCCAATGGATAAGAAGAAGGGAGCGATCAGTATATGTACTGATTTCCGTGATTTGAATCGTGCCTGTCCTAAGGACAACTTCCCCACACCATTTATTGATCAGATTTTGGATGAGTGTGCGGGTAGCGAGGTGTTCTCCTTCATGGATGGATTTTTCGGATATAATCAGATACAGATTAAACCTGAGGACCAACATAAGACTGCATTTATCTGTCCTTGGGGAACGTTTGCATGTCGGAAAATGCCTTTCGTGAGAATGCGTCATCCCTATCACTTGAGATTGGTATTCGAAAGATGGCAGCACTATTAAGTTAGATTAAATCCTCATAAGTGCATCTTTTGTGTGAAGTCAGGTCGTTTGTTAGGATTCATCGTTTCTAAAGAGGGTATAAGAGTCGACCCTTTGAAGGTTGAGGCAATACTTCAGTTGTCTCCCCTGAAGAATATCCGTCATATTCAGTGTTTGCAAGGCATGGCAAACTTCTTACGAAGATTTGTGGTCAACTTTGCCAATTTGACTAGAGGCTTCATGCGTCTCTTGAAGAAGGACACCCCCCTTTTATTGGGATGAGCAAGCCCAGGAGTCCTTTGATGCACTCAAGTGAGCCCTATCATCGGCCCCGGTGATTAGTCCCCCAGACTATAGCCGTGATTTCCTATTATATGTGGCCACGTCCTTAGAGACGATTGGTATGGTTTTGGTTCAAGAGGATGAGGAGCTCCAAGAGCATGTCATATATTATCTGAGCTGGAACCTTATTGATGCAGAGATTCGTTATTCTCATGTCGAGAAGCTTAATTTAGCTACTGTACATGCGGTTCAGCAGTTGAGACATTATATTCTCCGCCGCCAGACCTTGGTAGTGACCCATGTCAATCCGTTTCAGTTCGTCCTCACTAGAAGGATGATTGGGGGAAAGTATAATAAATGGATTGTCATTATGCAAGAATTCGATCTCAAGTTTGTTTCAGCAAAATCGAAGAAGTCTTTAATTTTTGTAGAGCTTATATCGGATTTCCCGAGCGAGGCTGAGGAGTTGGTTTGTGAATATACATTTGTCGATGAACACATCTTCTTAATCTCAATGTTAGACCCATGGTATGGGGATATCATAATATATTTACAAACACTGAAGACGCCTACTCACCTCTCGCGAGATGAACGACGACGATTACGTCATATCTCTAAGAACTACCTCATAGTGGATAACACTTTGTACCGCCGTGGGGTAGATTCCATTTTATGACATTGTTTAACTTATGAGGAGGATGAGGTAGTGCTGAATGATTGCCACGGAGGGGTGTGTGGTGGTCATTTATCTGGGATTTCCACAGCTCAAAATATTTTAAGAGCAGGTTATTTTTGGCCATCGATCTTTAAGGATTGTGTTGATGCGGTCAAGAGGTGCCACCCTTGCCAGGTGTTCGCATGTAATATGTGCTCGAAACCTGCCTCGTTACATCCCATTATCACCGCCAGTCCCTTCAATAAGTGGGGTCTCGATTTTATGGATTGCAACCCAGCTTCGACTGGGGGGCACCATCATATTATAGTGGCTGTTGATTACTTCACGAAATGGGTTGAGGCTATTCCTACAGTAAAATCCGATGGTGAGATAGCCTCCCACTTTGTATTCAACCAAATTATTACTTGGTTTGGGATTCTGAAAGATCTTGTCACTGACCATGCTCGCACTTTCAGAACCGTATGATGGAAGAGATGGCATCGAAGTTAGGGTATAAGCAAGAGCATTCCTCTTCTTACTAGCCTCAAGCGAATGGACAGGTAGAGGCAGTGAATAAATCACTCAAATCCATTCTCCAACGAGCCATTGCACAAAGCAAGAACAATTGGCACATCATGTTATATCCTGCTTTGTGGTCATATCGAACCACTGTTAAGACTACCACTGGTTTTTCTCCATATCATCTAGTACATGGGGTGGAGTTGATATTGCCAGTTGAGTGCGAGATTCCTTCATTGAAGCTAGTTGTAGAACTCTTACCGGACACTTCACCTTTGGAGGAGCGTTTGGTTCACCTTGAGCAACTTGATGAGCAACGTCAGGATGCCTTGGTGGCTCTAGAAGTTAATAAGCGTCGTGTAAAGGCCCAATACGATAAGTCTGTCTATCCAAGGGCGTTTAGTGAAGGAGACTTGGTCCTTTTGTGGGATCAACCAAAAGAACCCTTGGGGGCAGGGAAATTTAATCCTATGTGGCGTGGTCCTTACGTGGTCAAGCGCGTGTTAGAGAAGGGTGCATATGAGCTAGTGGATTACGAAGGAATGGCCTTGGCGAAGCCTAGAAATGGGCTCTATCTTAAGAAATACTATGCATGATCTTCAACCAAGGCTGCTTATTGTATATTATTGTACAGTTTTGCATAGTTAGGTCTTTTTCTTATCATGATCGGGTTTTGTGATTAGTTTCTGTTTCTTTTGGTAGATGTCAATGGAATCTTCCACCTACATAGGATTCGCGGATGGTGCAAGCCGTCACACTCAACACTCAGCCTTTGCTGCTTGGGTGATTTATATTCCTATGGGTCAGGTACTGTCTTTAGGAGGCATATGTCTACGGCCATCTTCCAACAATGTTGCTGAATATGGTGCCGTTATCGAGCTTCTACAGGATGCCATTTCACATGGTGTTCTCTCTCTTGAGGTACGTCTTGATTCAGAGTTAGTAGTGTCACAGCTCAATGGTTTGTA
>LPNX010265257.1:161791-190636 GCA_001517045.1 Pseudotsuga menziesii
TTACTCATGTAAATAAATAAACCGATCACCATAAAAAAAATTTATATATACGTCCAAAAATGTGATAATACATAGTGTCATGATACAAAATTGGGGCTTTCGAGCCACCAACATATAATACACGGTAGTACAAAATGTATGCACTCCTAGGTGTCTAATCCTGTGGAGGAGGAAGAGGGTTGTGATCATGGAAGGTCACTACTTCTCAGCTAGCCGTCGGAATAATCGCACCCATGCGCATGGTACACCCACCACCTACCGCTGCATAGCCTCAGGAAAGTCCTTGACTTGCACCATGGGAACTCTATGAGTCAGTCTCACAAAATTGGTATGAATGCTCTGGAGCGTTCACTCCACATCCACACCGGCGATGTCATCTCCTCTTCCCCTCCGTCTATGACGAGGGAAGTCTTCTGGCCGCCGTGGTCCCACATCTGCACATACATGGTAGATGTCACTATGTATTGTCACACAAAATTGTGTCTTTTTGATTCCATATAATCAAGAAAACACAAAAAAAAAAATAACTCAAAAAATTTAAAAAGAGAGGGTCGAGATTCGTCAGCTATATCACCATATGTCGATCCTAGGGGTAGCGGCATGTCTGGGTCCCCCCGAAAATCTATCCCTGTATAGGGGTAGTCATCGATGGAAACTATCTATCATTGCCACCATGGAAAGAAATCAGCTGGATATGGGTTGGCCACCCTACCACCCCCCAGTCTGTGCATAGCATCTACCCAACGCTGTTGGGATGGATCTTGAACCCCGTGGAGAGGAACGTCCACTCTAGGGCTCAATCCTAGAACACGCTTGAAGAAAAACATGCTCAAAATATTGCTGAACCTAAAGTTCCGCACTCTACCTACCTTACACTCACTGAGCTGATGTTTCATGTTTCTCAGTAGTGTAGTGCTCCAGTCATAAATTGCGGGTCTCATGCACTCCACTGCATAGAATATCAGAGGCCGCGAGGCCTGGTGGAGTGATGCCAAGCTTTCTATCCTGCCCAATGTCAATAGTATGGCCTTTAGGCTTAGCACCTGTATAGCGTTGGTAGGGACCTGACTCCCCACGTTCTCTGTGTCTGGATAGCAGTAAACTGCAATGTACTCGTCGATAGTTAGGCCACCTCCTGGCCCACCTCGAGAACGAAGGTTCACCACTTCCCCTCATCTAGAAAGCCATGTAATGAAGTATATGCCCTCCACCTCTATGGTGAGGGACATCCCATCGATCTGGAAGGACTCTGAGTCTAGATCCCAGTAATCCACCAGCATCTGTAATAGTCTTGGTTTGGCCCTCAAACCACCAAGACACCAAAACTTTTAGAGTCCACATGCACGTAGAGCTTGTTGAGCCATTAGATCGGCCCTTAATGCTTACTCTACTTCACCATGTTCACGCTCTCTCCACTCTAGGACCATCCTGCATAAGAAATTGCAAATTTTCCCATCAGTTTATTGAAAAAACCATATGCGTGGCCTCATACGCGACTGTTTTCAAAACAACTGCGTATGTACGTGGGTTTGAGGGTGTTTTCCGTGTATGTCCAGCCCTATACGTGGAAAAAACCTTGATTTCTGCGTGGGCCGCAGCGCTCATTTTAGGGTGGCCTGGAAACCTTATTTGACCATGTAATTTCATGAAAATTGCATCAAAATGAAAGAGAAGAGCATGGGTAAATACCTGGAAGAAACGGTAGTGGATTCTGCCAGCTGGATCTCCTGGAATTTGCTGTTGAAAATCAGAGCTCAAATGGGTAAAAGTTTCAAATGTTTTCTAATATTTTGAATTGTTTACTATTTATAGAAAATTTTCAAATATTTGAAAATTTTTACCCCCTTTCCTATAGTTTCGACATTTTCTAACCATTTTGGATCGTTTTTGACATAATTCATGTTGTAGAGGACCTTTTTTAGTGCCGTTTTAGCCGTTGGATTGACCCGTTCGTGTCGATCTCAGGTATCATGTCTAAACTAGCATATAGGTTAGGTTTCACCACCGTTTTCATTTTGCATGACCTTATGACCATATCACCATGACTTTAGGTACGAACCCACTCTGTTATGTCACGAAACTTCTTGCTTTTTAGTAGTGGCATGATATGAGTGGTAGAGCTTCACCTTACATGGGTACCCTAGTTAGCACCTTATTTGCATTTGGTGCCCATGCCAACATTTTCTCTTGATCTTATGCTGGCCTATTCCCTCAGGACTCCCTCATGTCAAGTTGTGAATGCATTATCATGAGATTTGCCTGCCTTATTGAGATTTATGCTGGTTCTCCTGACATTGCATTTCAGCCATATAGCTCGAGCTTGTCTCATGTCTAGCCATGCAAAGCCATTTTTTATATATTTCACAGCTTGTTTCCCTTTTTACTGGGAGGGGATTTTCCCCCGAGTGTTGATATCCTACACATGTATCCCTGCATTGAGCATAGGTATGTTCCAGTGCTTGGAACTAGTTTGTTTTCCCTTATGACACTCGTCTCCTCCTAGTATGTAACTATAAAGCTATTTTATTCTTTTTTCAAGCTTTTTAAATAATTGAAAAAGTCCAAAAAAATCAAAAAACCAAAAAGCCGGACAAGGAAAGAACGGTTATCTGTGGCAACTGTCGAGTCATGTCGCCTTCGAACAGAGCACTGTATATCACATCCATTGGTTGGGTTATAGTTTGAATTTAGGAGTTGTACTCGTTTATCTAAGTTTATCTCCACTGACTGGTTAAGCTTCCAGTCCTTATGGAGCCTCTGTCGATGCCTCCTGTTTCGCAGAGATGTCCCAGTTTGTATATCGAGTCTATGCTGCCTTCATTCAGTCACCATACGCCGTTATGCTCTTGTTCGAAGGAAGTTGAAGCTTGCGTATGAAATTTTTACCATAGCAAGTACAGTCAATTCCCTATCTAGAAAATATTTCTAAATTTCATTTGGACCTTTGTAGCCTGACATTATAGCAATTCTCTCAAGGTGCCCTGTTTAGTGATGAATCCTAGGAGAGGATGGAACCCTGATTTGGAGGAATCATATCTCCCCGAATATAGAGAATCTAAGGCTGAAACGTTTACACTGAGTACATTAGAAATGTAATGGCTGGTAAATGTTTCGACTCCTGATCCTTCTCCAATATAGAGATATAGCGAATGCACCAAAATGACTAATTTTAGTCTTTTAGTTTTTTTTGGTCCGAGGTCAAATTAGGGTTTGACTTTCCTGGATTTTACCCAACCTAAAATTTCAATATTGGTCTATAAAATTTCAATATTGGTCTATAAATTTCAATATTGGAGAGAAATCCTATGTTGTGCTCACTCAAAAATTCTTTTTCTGTGAAAAACCCTAATTTCCCGCAGGAGTGACATGTCAAAAACTGAA
The DNA here is from genome assembly GCA_001517045.1 of Pseudotsuga menziesii. NCBI lineage: Eukaryota > Viridiplantae > Streptophyta > Pinopsida > Pinales > Pinaceae > Pseudotsuga > Pseudotsuga menziesii. Next base: position 165,173 of record LPNX010265257.1, read on the forward strand.
AATGCCCAGATTCAAATTCTGCTTCAACAGAAAGATGTGCCCTTCAATGGAGAGTTATCCTAGCCTCTTTTTGATGATGATCTATGGAGGAAGACCCAAAAATTAAGAATCCCTAGCTTCTACAACTGCATAGCATCTTCTTCTCAGGTTATCTCTGATACCATGTTAGATTGTTTTCATTTAATCAATATGATCTAGGATCTTATCTGAGAGAATAACATGCATATCAATAATCACCAGAGACAAGAGACACAAAGAGTTTTCCTTGGGGAAACCATAAAGGAGAAAACCCCACAACTTCCTCAGAGATAGAATGAGCGCCAATAGAAAAAATAAAACCCAAAAACACAAAGATGATCTCCAACAGCTGTTCTCTCTCTCTCACTTGTGTGAGCTCCTCTTCTCTCACTCATGCGCTACAATTGAGTGAGTGTGTGTGACAAATAGAGAGTCTCATTCTCTATTTATAATTATTTTCCACTTGACTTTTACTCTTATAAGTCCGACCTCACTAGGAGATTTTAATAACCCTAATACCCCTCAACTATGGGGACTATTGCCCCGACTTAAAATGGAGGTTTAACCTCAATGAATTTACATGACTTTGTTATATTAATGACTCTCCCTATCAGAGGAACAAACATCTTTGTGGGGGAACAATAAAATACAATATAAAATATACAAGTAAATACATTCCGAAGTTACAAATACATCAACATGGACCACCATCTTAGTCCATGTATCGGTCCTCAATTGACCCTTATGTTGTGCACAACAATGATTTTTGTTTTATTTAGGTCCCCATATGGACCTCACCATTTATGTATATCTACACATTGATAGGACCACGGGTATGCTTTCCTCATCCATATATTTCTGATGTTGTGCATTTCGTCCATTTTGAGTGATTGTATCTATAGATATTGCCTTTGCAGCCCCAACACTGAGTTTTTTCCCTTGTTTGACACAGTCTCCATCTCTTTGCACATTGGTCACATTCCAACTTTGGAAACATAATCCCTATGTTTTCTATCAACCATACAATGAGCTCCTTCCCTCAGGGGGGAATATGTTAACATCGTAAATTTGTTCACCTAGATCACTACCTTGGTCATCATACATTCTTACTTATTTTCCTAAAAATTTTCCTCCACCAAACCCAAAAATCTTGTCTTTGTTTTACCACATTTGGATAAAAACATTTATTTTCCCATAAAAATATCAAAATATCCCCCAAAATACAAAAAATAAAATAAAAAGGGGAAAACATTCAAAAATAAAAAAGAGAGGGAAAATTCCAATACCATAGAAAATACCATAGTCGTTTAATACCTAGGGTAATGATACCATGTAACAATACTTTGGGTCATACAAAACCATGAGAAAGCATACATTGGTAAAAAATCCTATAAATACAAGGGTGGAGGCCCTTATTCCATAACAACTCCATTAAGCATCGTTACTCTACCAAAGTTTCCTAGAATCCTGTAACTGAGTTACCTCACTCTTTCTACCCGGTTGAGATACGACATCATTGTGACCTCGTGAAGGAGATCGGATTGTTCAAACACAGAAGAAATACACTCGCCATAAGTTGCAAGGGCCCATTTGAGAGATGTATTCTCCACTTATGTATTGTCTCTATTTGATTAATAGAGAAACTTTATGCATATTATTCTCTTGTGTGTGAAAAACGATTTAGATTTACTGTTACCTTATTTTACTATTTTTGACATTCATTTTTGTTTACGTCTTGCATGCATGAATATTTAGGTCCATATCCTATGTTTAGCTTTGCATAGTTTAAATTTTATTGTTTTTTACTCTTTTTTACCACATTTTCTCACTCGCATTACACACAATATCAAGTGTCTCACATGCTTCCTATCTCGGATTCCTTAAGCCAGAAGAACCCCATTTTTGGTCTGCGTGAGTGTGAAAGCACTCAGAACAATTCCAATCGAAGAAAGAATACGAGTAACTATTTTTTCTCTAAATAGATTAAAGGAAATTCACACTCAGGGATCCAAGAGAATGGCTTATTTTTCTTCAACAACTTCTCAGGATGTTTTTTATTGAAATGTAGTCGTAGATGAATCTTCTAGTATCGAGTATGTCCCATAGTGGAACCTATTTGTTTAACACTACTTTGTATTAGCATATTCATGATAACAACTATCTTATCAATATCAACCAAAACTCCTTCCCTATAGACAATGTGTCCCAAGAGAGTGCCAAATGGTGCACAAAAGATATACTTCTTCAAATTGATGAAGATATGAAGCTATTACTATCATTCAAAGATCATCTAGAACAACCGCATGTGTTCCTTCAACAAATTTTAGACAATCCAATTGTTCATATATATTCTTCTAAAAATTTATGGATGAAATTCCTAAAAGATGCAATCACAAACTTAGAAAATCATTATTGTTGCATTATTTAATAAAAAAAACATGATATTCTATGAAAAATAACTCCATAGAATGTTGAAAGTATTCTTCTTCCACAATTTGTACTTGATTGTATCCTAAAAAGACATATATAAAAGAGTTCACCTCATTTATCACAACTTGATAAGAAATTTATCATGTGTACTTGATTGTATCCTAAAAAAACATATGTAAAAGAGTATCCCTCATTTACCACAACTTGATAAGAAATTTATCATAAAATGTCTTGGGAATGGGTCAGGAACATTTAAATGGAATCCAATCTCCTAAATTAAAAAATACAATATCACTACTATGTTTCTTGTTCTTAATGATAATAGGGTTGATCTAATCATATTCATGCATAAGAAATATCAATCCTATGGCAATAATTTTTCCAATATCATTCTTCGCATTCGCTTTAGCTCTTGAATGGAGACATTATGCCTAATATTTAATAGGTTTGGAATATGTCCAACTCTATTTTCATTCCCCCAACTCCCTTTGATTCCTTTCATCCTTGATAGTATTTGCGGAAGCAAATGTGTATACTTAACAAAAGTTTAAATTTTACACATGGTTGATTCATTCCAATAATCTCATATGGAGGAAATCTTGGGTATTTCATCCATATCCCATATTAATTGATTATAACTTGAGATTCTAATGATAACACTCACTAGATGCACCATCTATGTATTCCTTAATCTCTTTTGACTCTTTACAAGATAAATGCCACAAATCTTCCAATTCGTCTACATCTTCTGCAGAAATCTTGGGTATTTCATCCATATCCCATATTAATTGATTATAACTTGAGAGGCTAATGCTAACACTCACTAGATGCACCATCTATGTCTTCCTTAATATCTTTTGACTCTTTACAAGATAAATGCCACAAATCTTCCAATTTGTCTACATCTTCTGCAGTCTCAATACTTTTTATGCAAAGTAAGGATAGGTCCAATTCTCTTAAAAGTTCTTGCAAATAAATAATATCTCAAAAATATGGACAAATAATAGGAAAATATATGTCTCACAACTTATCAATAAACAAGTATTCCTTAATAAGTTGTAACAGTGCATTCACTTCATAAGTCTTACTAACAAAATAGAGGTTGGACAAATAATAAAAAAATATAAGTCCCACAACTTATCAATATACAAGTCTTAGAGGTTGGACAAATAATAAGAAAATATAATTCCCACAACTTATCAATATACAAGTCTTACTTAATAAGCTGTAATAGTGCATTCAATTCATAAATCTTACTAACAAAATAGAGGTTGGACAAATAACACTAGGTAAACACTAACCTAGTCCTACAAGCTTCACACTTTGGCTTTGGGTTTTGTGAGTACATCAATAGCATACTTCAATAGAACAATACTTCATGTAAATCTCTATATTGTTGATAAAGCCTCTAATGTACCTAGTCTTAATGTGATTTCACCTATGATGACATATATGATTGTTTGCTAAATTCACACCTGACTAATTATCACAATAGAGAAAAATAAGACTCTTCTCCATGAGATCAAACTGGAGAAGCAAATTCTTAAGGCGTAGTTATTCACAAATCACCTCTATGTATGACAAAGAAACACAATCTTGTCGCTTACTGCTCCAATAAACTATACCAAAACTTAATGAGAAACATAACCTCTTGTAAATTTTCTAGAGTTAACATCACCTACCCTATCAATATCTACATATTTGACCATGGTTGACCAAAGTAAATTACAAGAACATTGGTTGACCGAAGTCAACTACAAAATCAAATATAGATATTTACTTATTTGATTTGATTTATTTTTGTAATTTTATTTCATCTAATAAAATTAACTCAACTCATAATTGTATTTTTATTATTCATATTTGTATTATTTTTATAAATAAATGAACTTGTTACTTTGATTGATTATTTAATATATATATAATTTGTTTTTCCTTTATAAATAATTATTACTATTTTTATAATAATAATTTACCAATTCTTCATATATCTAGGCATTCAACTATCACAACCACATTTTAAAAAGTTGTTGATATATGTTGACCTCTTTTTCCGTCACTTTTAAATAATGATATAATCACATTTCTAAAATGGTTGATATATATCTATCGATAAGATTTCCCAACTTTTAAAAATAATTAAGTCAATCAAAGTATATCAACTATTTTTTAAAATTTACACAACCACTTTTTAAAAAATAGTTGATATACTCTTACCAATAACACAAATTATGCATAAAAATGGATTTTAATCTTTAATATTGTATAAGTGAATTCTATATTTGATCATAAGAAAATCATCATAGTAATTTGAAAATACAAGTTTAAATATTTATTATTATTTTACCAAGAAAAGGATTTAAGAAGATCAAATTAAAGTTAAATGAATTTTGGCATTATAAAAAATATAGTTTAATATTATTATTTTAAATTTATGAATATGAAAAGGTTCACATTTTAAACATATTTAGAATTTAGAAGATTCGATCATAAAGTTAAATGAATTTTTGCATTATAAAAAATATAGTTTAATATTATTATTTTAAATTTATGAATATGAAAAGGTTCACATTTTAAATATACGAACATATTTAGAATTTTACATTTTAACATATTTAGAATTTTACGCTACGTCAATTTTTTTTATTTTAATATTATTATTTTAAATTTATGAATGTGAAAAGGATCACATTTTAAATATATTTAGAATTTGGAAGCCAGGTTAAAATGAATTTAGATTAATTATTAGTGAAAATTCATCATTAAAAATTAAAAATTATCTAAATCAAATTCAACATTTATACTATTGTATATATCAATTAGCGTAGATCTAAATCCTAGGTTCTATCAAGCACCTAGAAGGATCAAACTCTTTAGGTATAAACCTCTCAATATAGTTAATAATTTATGCATTAATATTAATATACCATACACTGAAACCTATGCAAAGAAAAAACTCACTGTGCAAGTTAATGAAATGCTAATAAAATTATGTTAATGAAATTCAATATATTTTCAAATATGTCACTTTTCAATTTTGACTATATTTACAATTATAATTAATAAAAATTGTTTAAAACATATTTGGAAAAAGTGTGATTTACAAACTTTTTATTATTTAAATTATTAAAACATTAAATTTTTTAAAACACTATAATATTATACTGTTCCATAAATAGACTATATTTTCAATTATATTTTAAAAACATTTTTACTATTCAAACTTTTAAAACATTATAATATTATACTATTTCATAAAATGACTATATTTTCAATTATATTTTAAAAACTATATTTAAAATATAATTGAAAAAAAACTTATTATATACATTTCTTTAAATATTTTTTATTATTATAAATGATTAACTATTAAAAAAACATATTTTAATAGTTATATTTCATATTCCCATAATTAAAAGACCTTTATTTAAAACCTTGGAATACTATTGTAAATGAAAACATTAAATTGTTTCAAAGCTAAAGATGACATACATTTTAATACTATCCTAAATATAACTTCAAGTGAGATGTAGAATCATGTTAATATGGTTCTTACATATTAAATAAATTAAAGTATATTAGTATTCAAAACATCTACCTCATACAGGGTTTTAAAACCATGTGTAAGACCCTCCTAAACCATATACAATAAAACCATGGGTTGTTTAGGAGGCTTTGCACATAGTTTTAAAACCATTTGCAAGGTCCTCCTAAACCATGTACAATAAAACCATGGGTTGTTTAGGATGCCTTGCACATGGTTTTAAAACCATTTGCAAGGCCCTACTATACCATGTATAATAAAACCATGGGTTGTTTAGGAGGCCTTGCACATGGTTTCAACATTTTTTTGCCTATAATTAATTAATTATTATTTTGTTAGGTATGAACATTACAACATATCCCCATATTGGGTTGTTTGTGTGGCCAACATTGTTTTTGGTGATAATTAAAAATTTTATTTTTTATTATTAATTTTAATTTTGTGTAAGCTGACATGTTGGGTATAAAATTTATTATTATTTTATTAAAGCATCACATACAAACGTGACAACATCTCTCCCAACCTCGTTTCTCTGGTGCAATAATTAAATTAAAGTTTTAAAAAAAAAAATAATTGATTTTTTTTATAAATGTTTATGTCATATATCATATTTAAAATTTAATTTGACGTGAGCATGAACTAATATTAATTACTAAATAATATTTAGAATTTAATTTGAAGTTAACATGAACATATATTAATGGAGTTAGCTTTCCATCCGACCATTTGCATCAATCAGACGAGCAATGCGTGATGTGAAAGGTCAGGTGAGCTAGGTTGTCCGATTGGTGCAAATGGTCGGGTGGAAAGATAAGTCCTATATTAATTATTAAATAAATATTAATGTAGATGTATTATTACAATTTAAAAATTATTTAAATTAAATTCAACATCTTTACTATTACATTATATTATGAGAGTTCAAATGATTTAAGGTAAGGAGGTCAGTATTATAATATATATTTTGAAATTGCGCTTCAATATGGGTGATGAGGACATTTTTAATAAGAAAGTGGTTTGTGATTTCAACTCTCTTAGTATTATAAAGAGGATAAGGTTTTAAGAATTGTCAAAGTTCCTATTTTAGTATGGAGATCATCGGGTTGTTTTTATTTTAGTCGTGTTGATTTTCTTCTTTAAAACATAGAGATACTCTTAATATTTAAATAGGGTTTCTCGACTCCATATAATATCTTAATTTCCTCTTAGATACTAATTCTTTATTGCACCACAACTTCTACTTAAATTTAGATGTAATAATACTTTTGATAATATCGCTATTATGCAAATTGACCTCTTCCTTGACTCCCAAATGATTTAGCCAAAACATTGTGTCTTTATGCCAATGTTTACTAACCTCCAAGTTGTTTTGACTATAGTATGAAGGAATCATAGGAAACATCTTGTATCCCATGTTGTTTATCTTGTTCTTGTACATTTGGCACATAGTCAGAGCCATGCTCTTAATAGGGAAGAGACTAGACTCCATGAAGAAGATAGGATAGGGTGTGTTTCCTTTAATTTTGAAATTATATGTTATAAAATTCTCTTGAATTTGTTATATTCTTTTCCTCTATTCTTTAGAGATGGTTCAACCCCAAACTTGACATCCATATAAAGTAATAAGAGAGACAAGAGTGAACTTTCTTCTTGTCCCAAAATCAAAGGTCTCAAATTTACAACTCTTTTAAGTCCATTATAAGCTTTTCACCCTCCATTAATATTTTTCTCAATAATAGGATGATGCTTTTGATGATGATGATGGTTAACATCCACTAAGAACAACTTTGGTGTATGCAACCTTAAGAAAAAGAGTAAGAAATTATTTGGTTATCTTTGAAACTGTATTCCTATGCTAAAAAACTTAAATATAAGCATTCCTAGATCACCGTAGTTTTGATAGGTTAGAGGGTTAGGAAGTATTATGGTGTAACCATTATTTTGAAACTAAAATCCAATGTGGCTGTATGCAGGGTACTCTAATAGAAAGTGATTTTCATACTCAACACTCATAGTCTCATGAAGATGGAAAATCTTTCATCCCATAGTGTCTTAGGAATTTTCCTATGCCCTATTTTACTATGGAGCTCATGAGATTTTATTCTTATCTTGGCTATATTAATTTATTCTTTATATTAGTTAAAACAGAGAGATAATTTTAATCTTCTAGATTAAGGTCAATGACCTCCTTATTTCTTTTAACCTCTATATCTTTAGTACACCACATTCTCTATTTAATCTTAGATGTAATATATTTTTTTAAATATTATGAATATTTTGCAAAGTGACACTTTTGTCAATTCCCTGAAGGCTTAACCGAGCTAGTGCATCTTTATGCCAACCCTGCTTTATTTGTAGTTGAATTTGACTAGATTTAAAGAAATTTTATGAATCCTACAGTATCCCATGTTATTTATCTTGTGCTTATACATTAGGTAACTAGTCATATCCATGCTTTGAATGGGGGAAAAACCAACTTATCTGAGGAGAATAGGATATAGTGTATTGCTTTTAATTTTGAGGTTATAAGTTATAAAACATTTTTGGATTTATTCAATCTTTTTCAAAGATTTTAAAGAGACGCTACATATAACCCACCTAGAACTAAAAAATAAGCATTTTTATTTTTTTTGAGAAAAATATTATGTTAAAAGTTATTGTAAAGTTTTTTATGACCAAGGATGGTCAAGGATGACTGTAATTAAATGTTTTATTTATTTGAATAACCAAAAGAAGGGACACCTATCCAAAGAATACTGTTGAAGAGTGTTCACTAGCCAACTAGGAGGAATGATCAGCCGTAGAAGGCCAAATGACAAGTGGAAACAATAGGATTCACTTTCTAGCTGTTGCAGGAGGCAAAATCCCTAAAATTGTGGTAATGTTCCCTAAGAAGATGAACTGAGGATGTGGCTCATTTAATTGCAAAACTGGCCCAAAGACCTAGGAAAACATATATATACCATCGAATGGATAAGGAGGCTCATTACATTCAATACCAAGTGATTACAACCTTGTGGATTTGCTGAAAAGTAAAAAGTTAGGCACACATGAGGAATTCAATGAGGGGATAGCTAAAGTGAAATTGCTAAAAGTTAAGTCTGCTAGCGAGTTTGCTAAGTTGCAGATATTTTTGTGTGGGATGTTACACATCATCTTCGTCCTTGTGGTTCAGTGAACAAGCTCGGGTGTCCTAAATCAAGTGATATTCACTGCATTCCGGAGACAATTGGGAGGAACGATCTTCTTTAGGTGTCCATGCCCCTTCTACAATTATTCAGGTTCTAAGATGTTTTGTTTATTATCTGTGAATTTATTTCATATATGTATTTGAAGGTTTAATGAATGCTGAGGGATTCTATAAATTAGTATTTAATATTGAATTATAATAGGTTAGATAGATTTTACTTCTATATAATATTCTATAAGGAATGCTACATTTTTTCTTGTTACAAAGTTTAATGGAAAAATTGTAGATTATTGTGATTATTCTGTAAAACAAAATCTGTAGATGTATACATATAATATTATAAATAGTTTGTGAGATTATTATACTGACTTTTTTAAGTTTCATTTCATTTACATTCATATATTATTATAATCATTGTTAAGGAAAGAATGAATTTGATTCATCTAGTTCTTACTTTATGATAGTGTTCAAAACAAATTAAATTACCAGGTTTTTATTTTAGAAATTGAAACCCTTTAACAATCATTCTCTTATCACGTATTCTAGACAATAGGATTTACTCTAAGTTACTCAGCTCAGAGCCAAGAGTCTCTCTTAGGTAAAGGTAGTATTTATGATTTTACAAGTTACAGGTTAAGTTTTAAAAACTTAAAGACTACAATTTGACAAAGATAGGATTATCCATTTCTACGAGTAATTAACCATTATAAATATCTATTTTCAATAGTTGTCGATCTCCTAGGTTAAACATTAGTATAACACTATAGATTTTAGACATGGCTCTTTAAATTATTTAGGTCCTAGGTTCAAAACCCATAAGGGTCATTTTCCTTATAAGAGTTTTAATCAAGAAATCTAAATTGTAAACAAACAAGTAAACTTATCAACTATACACAGTTTGTGCAACTAGAGAAACATAGAATCCTTACAGCTCAAAACAAAAATATTTATTTAGTAGTCAACAAGATTTCCTTGATTTAAATGTGACATATCAAAAATAATGATGTAAGAATGTAGTATACTCACGAACTTATTCTGTAAAAACTATAGATATAGTAAATAACCCCAAAAGGGAACCAAAAAATTAAATCACAAATGGCTTTTGACAGGTCACAATCTTGTGGTTGCAGACTGTAAGATTTTATTTTCGGCTTAAAACCAACCAACAATTTACAGAATAAATACTAACATTAACAAAAAAATTATTGGATTTCGATAATACTTTCTAGAGTATGTATTTTAAGCACCAACATAATCCATTTTTAACAAACTCAACAATACAGTGGCCTCACGGTCCCAACATACAAAATACAGTAATAAAACCACAATACCAGAGATGTAATCAAAGAACAACATGATATAACTAGAGTAAAACTATCATATTACAACCAAAATGAAGTAAGTTGCAGGATCATAAACCCCGACGAAAATGGTTCTATTCAAACCTTAAACATTTTGTTTACAAAGATCTGTAGGAGCTCGAATCTACAGTATACTAAAAAAAATGCATCACATTACAGATCCCTTTGTACCCCATGGTTTGTGGGAGACTTTTGTTTAAAAGAAAACCCAACTGGAAAATTCCATAAGGAAAAACCACGAGAGGGTTTACCATTTGAACCAAAGAAACACGTAAATGACTCCAACCCATGAAAACGTTCACCCAACCAGGGATAATGTTAGGGGCGAAATTTAGCCCATGGGCTATTTTAGGGGTTTTTCTCCAAAAAAAGATTCGCCATTTTGTAGTTTTTGAAGCCCTGTTTCACCCAATTTTGATGGGGTAAACTTTTTTCACCCTAAAAATCACCAAATTGTTATATAAATGATATAAAATCCTTGGAAATTAAAATATTTTTTGAAAAATATCGCCAAACATTTTATAGTTGGCGTTTAAGAATTGGTAAGATTCGCCAACATTTATACACTTTTAATTAAGCATGGTTCCTTAAAATCATCCTTACACCCAACCACAGAGGCACATATCCACAGAGCTACAAGGAGTAAGGGATGTAGGGTATCAGGTCTTACTAGGACCGTGTTCCCACCTCCACAAAGACCAGTTCCAATCTAATGCTGCAACCTTGGTCGTGACCACATGCAAGAAATCAATGCAGAGGTCAAAATAGAATATACAAATATATTTTAGAACAATGAAATCCAATAACGCAACCTGTAGTGACTTACCCTTTGCAGAAGACGATGTTGGAAACGACGACCTAGAGATTAGTGCAGGAAACCCACAAAACTAACGCCGAGAGAAAACAAGTGTTCACGGACCAAGGAGCCAACCTGTTACAATCTTGTTGGTGTGAATTACAGAGTTTGAGTGTGTCAAAGGCTAGAAGAAATACAAAATTCTGAAGTCCAAGAGATTTGACTCTTTCACCATCAACTATACAGTGTAGAGGTGTAGTTTTTCATAGTGTAGAGACAAGGTAAAACAATGTAGAGTTAAATTAAACCCTTAGGGTTTTTCGAGGTAGCACTGTGCTTTCCAGCTGGAAGGCCATAATAATTCACATGGATTCTTTAATTTCCACTTAGGTTTTAATATTTACCCAAAAATCCATAGTTCAAATACCATCAATTTAACCTTTCCTTTTCCCCATGTTTACTATGTGCATACATTTTTCTCCAAGGTAAGCTTCGAAAGTTTGGATGGTGTAAAGGTTGTTTCATGGAATAAATTAGGACCCTTATTTAGGAGGTATAATATAGTTCAATACATGTATTCAATTCTTAGGGATAGCTTTATTCCTCCCTTAGCATAGTTAAGGCATGGGGACTTCACTTAGTGAACCTCTCACATAGCATGTGCGATCATGGGATATTAAAGAATACCCTTATTTTCTAGAGATATTGACCCAAACTCTTTTTGTTGAAACCCCCTCCCAATACTTAAAACCTCCTCCCCATCCCTTTTTATACCTCAATCCTTATAAACCACCCTACCCACCCCCACCTTAAACCCCTCATCCCCCCTAATACCTGCAATATATTGGTTCAATTTTTGATAATTTTAAAACCCATAATATGAACTAACGTGATAGGATATTGGTCAAAAAGTGAATCCCCCATGAGTTAAGGCCCTTGTTAAACTTACCTAGGCAGGTGTTACCAAATAAGGAAAGCTCTCCACGACTAATACCTGCACAATTAAAAGTAGGGTTTTCATTAGCCAAGAGCTAAGTAAGACCTGCAAAATGATTTGTCCTAGAATCACAATAGGGATATAAAGTACCTTAAAACTTAACAAGTAGGAACATCAACTAGAATTGTCTCTAAATAAACATGACTTTCCTTTTATGACTTGACAACAAGTAAACTAGTTCATTATAACACTAAGTTTCATTTTAAAGGTTGTCGTAACTAAGTGATCATGTTCAATAGATAAATCGCTAACTCAAGTTAAATGATATATGAAGGGGTTAGTGTGGATTGTTTGCGTTATGTATTTGTAGTTAGACCTTCAAATTTTATTTTATTTTTATGAAATTTGGAGATGTTACATCTGGTATCAAAGCTAGGTTTCCAAACACTAGGCCTAAAGATTGGCTCAACTCACATACAAAATAAGAAAACAAAAATACTGATCATGATTAAAACTATTTTCGTACAGAAATATAATTTTGTATTTTGTAGGAAATGGAAGGAGTAGAAGCATCTGCAGAAGATGGATCCCATCATAACAATCCAGATAACATATATATGGAATTAAATAATCAACCATCTAAACTGCTTCAAACCGTAAAATATTTAAGAGCCGAATTACAAACTTTAAAGGAAGATAACGAAAGAATATTAAGAGCATGGGAGGAACTAAATCATATATTGCTAGATAAAATACACAACAGAGGCAAGGATAAAAGAAAGGAACATGAAACTGAATCTGGAACAGTATCATACAAATGTAAGGTAAGAAATTAAAATTTTCTAATAGTGAAAGTAAATCTTCTTCGAAAATTAAAGTAAGGTCGCACAAAGAAAAACATAAATATTCTAGTGAAAGTAGAGATAGCGAAAGTGGTCCCAGAAAGAGGAAATATAAACCCTATGAAGAAATCTCAGGAGAATTTAAAAAGTTTAAACCTCCTATGTTTAATAAAGAAGTGGAAAATGGTAACAAAGCTGATGCATGGTTATCGGGTATGGAAAAGTAAAGTCCAAATTTATAACTACTCAGATAGACTAAAAGCTCGGATCGTTATTTATAATTTAATTGGAAAGGAAAACATTTGGTGGCAGAATATAAAACACAGGGGTGTTGCCAAAGGACCGATAATGTATCACGTTCATTCATATTGGGTTTTTAATTATTAAAAAAAAACATTATATTGGGGTCTATTAAGGTTCCAGGGGATTATTTTATTTAATATATAAATATCCCAATATTTAAGGGTTTTTTTAATTACAAAATAGGGAGAAGCACACTGTGCAAGGGAGAAGCTGGGGTTTTCATGCACCACACAGGAGGGAGAATATGGGGTTTTCACCCACCGCTCAGAAGCGAGAATATGGGGTTTTCACCCACTATGAAGGAGGGAGATGAAGTTTCAGGAAGAATGGTTTTGTTGAAGCTGCATAAGTGGCTTGCGGCAAGCGTTCTGAAGTGTGGGAAGGGAAAAGTCTGGCTAGACCCCAATATCATAAGCAAATTCAAATGATTCAAAAGGAAAAAGGTAAGTGGATCCATTTGTTCGTTTTGGAATCATAAATATACACCCTTATATCATTATTTTCTGTAGAATTCATTCTTCTTCCGATCATGTTAGCGATGAGTGCATTGTGTATCTCAACACCCATATTATCTGGTCTAAAATTCCTTCATATAATGATAGTACAACATGTACTGCATTTATCAAAATCTAGACTCATGAAATCCCATTTTCTAGATTTGGGACACTTGGGAAGCTTTATCCAGGTTTTGGTCATGGGATTGCATATGTAAAGCTTAAAATGTTTTACATCACAACAAAGTAAGCTTGTGTAACTGGCTACAACATAAACAGATTTTGGAAGAAAATACGTGGCTAGTTTGTGAAAATTATAGCTACCTTTTGTGCTAATACACATGTTTTCCATGAAGGGTAACTAAGATAGATTAGGGCAGGTCAATGGGTTCCTTTCCTGAACAATGAGAAAATATGAAGAAGAAGAAAGTGAAACCTGTAACATGGACACTAATTGTTTGAATTCCAACGATGCTATCATCTCCTTCCAACTTTTGCAAACGACTCGAAATATCATGATTCTTTTCATGGGCAGTCTTGCCAAAATTTGAATCAACAGGTCTGGTGTTCCTCTCTTCCATATATCTTTTACCATTTACATCTTTTTGCTGCTCCCTTCCATATCTCTAATTTGATAGAAAATCACATAGATGGTATACTCCTAGAGTTCTATATATGGTGTTTCATCAATCTCTGATTTTGGATAGGACTGTACGAATCTGCAACTGTATTTAAAAATGCGATTAAAAATCTTAATATCATCATTTCAAGAACAATATACGTATTATAAGGATTGATAATGTCATTTTATTCCATTTTAGGTCTTTTCAAATAGTTGGTAGGTGGGATAAACTGAAAGAGACTTTGTGTTTACCAAGTTTTAAAAAAAAGAAAATAATTAGAGCAAGAAAACAAGTATATGCTGCAAAATATTGGAAATAAAACAATGAAAAAATGTACATTGCTTTATAAATTTCCTTGAAAATATCAAACTTGAATCCATGAATGGGCATTGCAACATGTTCCATATCACTGTGAGATAGGGTAAGTGCCACTTATGATAATTTTCTGAATGGAAATCGTTTTGTATCACCAGGGTTTATGTCATGCATAGCGCCCCAAAGTTCATCAGGGCACCAGTGTCATTATAACAGTATATAAACAACTTGATTTTGTTCTAGGAGAAGGATGGGGATTGTGATCTTGCACCCTGTATTCCAGTTGTTTTTTTAAAGGATCCAATTCTACACATTTATGATTTTTATGGGGTTTGAATTTTGTTATTTTTGACAAATCTATTATAACCCCTTGAATTTCTAAATATTTTTTTTGTTCTCAATTAATTCAATTTGTGGTACGATTGAAATGATAGTTTGTAGCTCCTCTGATTATTGATGGATTGTTTCATTCTTGATTTTGTAATCTGGGTCTGCCTTGCCATGTAGGGATATGTCTTCTTGGATTTATGATTTGGTATTTTTGCCTTCTGTTTTTTAAGTATTTGTATTATGTATTTGCTTTTCCATGTACGATATGTATCCATGGACTTGTGATCTATTATTTTTCCTTTTTTTTTTTAACATAGAGTGAACTTCTCTTGAAAGTCATTGGGTTTGTAAACACAATCCATGAATTATGCTCTGTCTTTGGATTGGATTTTCTACACATAGTTATAGATGTGCATCCAAGCTTGGACGATTCTTAACAATCAAAGAGCATTAGTAAAGATATTGTTGATAGATTGACTGTGACAATTCAAACATTGCAAGAAGAGAAAAAGAAACAGATGCAGAAGGCTAGTTCCATGACCTTTCCCATACAATTTTTTATCCCTTATTTTTTGGTTGTTATAAGCCTCATCTCTATTGCAATATAATGCAGTGTGTTGTCATAATTCTTTTGTCTATCTTAATATTTGCAGCTTCAATATTTGGCCATGACTATCCTAGAGCTTTGCAATCTAATGGACACCCCTATGGAAGAGCAACATATGTTCGAGAATGTCACGTGCAACATTGTAGCTTTAGAGCAAGAAATATGTTCTCCCAATCCCCTATCAATGGAATATATTAACCATGTAAGCTTGAGAATTTTGAATGACCCTGTGCATGCATGGTTTCGACATGTTGATGTGGTGCTAGCTAGATTGTTTGTTTATGGTCCTAGTTAAATTATGATGATGCAGGTAGAAGAAGAGGTTGCAAGGCTTGATGAGCTTAAAGGAAGTAAGATGAAGGAGCTTGTTCTTAAGAAGTGAACATAGTTAGAAGAAATTTGTAGAACACATCTCATTGCATAAAGGAATACTACACTAGACAAGTCAATTGCCTCCATGGATTCTGGTAAGTTCTCTTAAGCGTTGTTTATTTTACTGCTCAATGTTGGTGACCATTTGTAATGGTATATTTTAATAAAAATAATTAATGGTAGAATTCAAGGAGAATAGATTTTTTATTAGATTATTGGGAGTAATTTCCATCTGTCAAGTGGTATTATTTTTCTCACCTTTTATTTATCCACATGGTTGGTTGACCCTTTTGAGATTCTTGAGAGAATTGAAGAGAAAATTGCAAATACCAAAGAAGAAGCAATTTAGCAGGAAATAAATATTGGAAGGAATTGAAAAATGGTTGGCTTCCTATGAAGAAGAGAGCTAGCTTGAAGATTATAACAAGGTAAACATGACAAGAACTAGAGATCATGAAATTTTGTTGCAAACCTTTTCCTCTCATTGTAAACAAACATGTGGATATTGATGACTCTGGAAGGATGAAAATCAGTACAATGCAAGCAAAGGTGCACACCTTGCCTTGAAGTGTGATGAACAGGCACTGGCAGTTGTTAGCAAACTTATTGGTAAGATACAAGAAATGTTGGACAAATGATATTGCAAGAATCCTACGTAGTGTATATTTTCTGGCCAATATATTTTCTTTACTCTTTTTGTTTGTTGATTTGGGTCAGGACAACCCACAAGAAAATGTGAGCTTAGTTGAGTCCTCACTTCCAATTTCAATTAGAATTCTTGATTGCCAAGAAAATGGAATGGGAGCAAGAGAGGGACAAACCTTTCCTCTATGATGGTGTAAGTAAACGTTTATTTGGGAACAACAGTATTATAAAGAGCTAATTTATTTTCGTATTTTAGTAAATGAGAATGCAGTAGTACAGCTGGTTATTCCTGACCTTGGTAGTTAAGGTGGTCCTTTCCATTTATAGATAAAAAATTCTTATCCTATGCTCATCTTTTTTTGTAAATCCAAATTCACCTCCTATCAATGTTAGAAGATTATAACATTCCAAGACAAGAGAAAGAGAAAGAACGGAGAAGGAAAAGGGTATCATGTTTATCCATCTCTCGTGACTTTAAGAGCATGAAAAATTCATATAATTGTTGTAAAGATTTAAATTATTCACCTTACAAAATCATGAATTGAATTTGATGCAGGATCAGAAGAGGCTTCAAGGTCAACTAATGACAGAGCAGGAAGCACTCTTTGGGTCAAAGCCTAGCCCTACAAAACCCCATAGCACCAAAAAGGCTACAGGTCAATGACCAGATACTTCAAATGCAAACAGACACTTATCTCTTGAGGGAGCCATGCTACAATCTCCCAGCTTGTATTTTTTCCCTTCAAAAGAAGCAACTCTATCACGACAAGCGGCTCCACAAGTTTTGAAGGAAACTAAAAGGGATAGAATTTTGTGTAATAAGCTAAACCAATAGGAGGGCAAAACTTCTAATTTATCTGCAGGTTTGTCCTACTATTATAGAAAGTAGTAGATTTGATATCTATGAAGTCCTTAACAACATGGCTCTTAGATAGGCTAGCACTATTCTATTGTTTTTTAGAATGTTTGGTTGCACCAAATATGCGAGGTACACATGTTCTATTTTTCTATTTAACCATAACCTCAAAATAAAAAAGAGATGGGATGATATATCTTATCATATATAAACATTTATAAATAAAGTAACATAAATTTATTATGAATCCAGATGGATCAAACCCTCTTTTTTCCCATAAATCTGAGAAGAATTCCACAAAAATTTCAGCCATTCAGGGGAGTTCCATGGTGGAACCATGCCTATATGGGTTTTGTCAAATTCTAAATTAACCCACATGGTCAATTTAGATCAATAAGAAATTTGACAGTATGTATTAAGTTTTGCTGATGAAAATTGCTTTTCGCTTTCATCAGGATGGAAACTTCAATCATGGGTTTATCATTAATAAACTAGTTACATAATAATTCTAAAATGTATATTATATCAGTTTTCTACAAAGCCATTTTATTTGGCCAATTCCATATTGAAAAAAAAAATATCAGTAAAAGAGAGATGATATAGTCTTAGAAAATAAGTTGCTAAAATCATTATCAAATGAAAAAAGAGAAAACAAGATGATGAGAGAATTTGAAACATAAAAAGCCGAGTGCTTTTATACCAAAAAACACATCAGTCAAAGTTGACGAAATAAAATTTTGTTAAAAAGAAGAGAACAAAATGCTAAGAGAATTTGAAATGTAGAAGGCCCATTGCTTTTATACCACAAAAACACATGAGTTAAAGTTGATTATTGCTTGATATACTCTAAAAGACAGAAAAACACATCAGTTAAAGTTGATTATTGCTTGATATACTCTAAGAGAAACTTGAACAAAATTATGCATCTCATATGTGCATTAGTGTGTTTTATATTAAATCCCAAAGTGATGCATCTCATCTCTGCATTCATGTGTTTTATATTAAATCCATTCATATGCAAAATAGCACAACTATAAAAACAAAAAATAGTGGCCCATAAACTTTCCCTCAATAGTTATAACAATCCTTAAAGCATCGATCTACTGGGTTTACAAAAAATATTGAAACACAAGACCAAAACAATATTATAGACCATCAATAACAGAGCTATATAGCTACAGTGAAATTTTTACATATGATAGAATATAACAAAAGAAATATTAGATATTCCTAGGTTAAGGCCACCAAATCTTGTTAACTTGAAAGGCATGAATTGAAATATTAGAATCCAAAGACTTTGATAAATCCACTAGGTCTCGAAACAATATTTTCTCCAATATTTTCCCTTCGTCACTCCAGACTGTGATGCGGGTGACTGGTAGAAAGGCCAATACACAGCCACTATAATTTAGTGCAATGTCCATACACCACATCAAGCAACCCAAATATTCTTTCTCGTCGAAACTTCCCAGATTGTTCTCGTTGTCTAATTCTTTTCTTGATGATCATTTCTATCCTTCAACTGCATCTGTTATAAGTTCCCACAAATAAACATCATTGGAAGAATCCTAAGCTATTTTCCCTTTGCAGGATGTAACATCTGTAGTAACAAATGTTTGTGATAAGATGCCATATCTCAACTCTAGTGGCCCTTTGATTGTCCAGCATGTACTTCATTTACCCAATAAAATTTTCCATTTTACTATACACCCTCCCCTTCATGCCAAACCATGTTGTTCATATTTGTCTCAAACTGGATCCATTTGTTCATTTTGGAATCATAAATCTCCACCCCTTTATCATTTTTTCCTGTAGAATTCATTCCTCTTCCGATCATGTTAGCAATGAGTGCATTCTATATCTCAACACCCATATTCTCTGCTCCAGAATTCCTTCCTATAATGACAGTACAACATGTACTACATTTATCAAAAGCTAGAATGATGAAATCTCATTTTCTAGGTTTACGACGCTTGAGAAGCTTTATCCAGGTTTTGGTCACAAAATTGCATATGTAAATCTTAAAATGTTTTGCAGCACAACAAAGTAAGCTTGTGCAACTGGCTACAATATAAACATAGATTGGAAGAAAATCCATGGATAGTCTATGAAAATTATAGCTACCTTCTGTGCTAATCCACATGTTTTCCATGAAGGGTAACTGAGATGGATCAGGGCAGGTAAATGGGTTCCTTTCCTGAATAATGAGAATAACTGAAGTAGAAGAAATTGAAACTTGTAACATGGACACTAACTGTTTGAATTCCAACGACTCTATCATCTCCTTCCAACTTTTCCAAACGGCTCGAAATCTCATGATGCTTTTCATCGGAAGTCTTGCCAAAATTTGAATCAACAAGTTTGGTGTTGCTCTCTTCCATATATCTTCTACCATTTCCATCTTTTTGTTGTTCCCTTCCATATCTCTAATTGGATAGAAAATCACATATATGGTATACTCCTAGAGTTCTATATATGGTGTTTCATCCATCTCTAATTTTGGAGATGACTACATGAATATGCAACTATATTTAAAAACACCATTAAAAATACTAATGTCATCCATTCAAGAACAATATATAGATTATAAGGATTGATAATGTCATTTTATTCTGTTTTATGTTTTTGCAAATAGTTTCTAGGTGGGATAACCTAAAAGAGACTTTGTGTTTATAGGGTTTTTTCAAAAAAAAAGAAAACAATTAGAGCAAGAAAACAAATATATGATGCAAAATATTGGTAAGAAAATGGTGAAAACATGTACATTTCTTTATAAATTTCCTTCAAAATATCAAACTTTAATTCATGAATGGGCAGTGCAGCATGTTCCATATTAGTATGAGACAGGGTAAGTGCCACTTATGATAATTTTCTAAATGGAAATCATTTTGTACAGCTAGGGTTCATGTCATACATAGTGCCCCTAAGTTCATGAGGGAACCAGTGTCATCATAACCATCTAGAAACAACTTGATTTTGGTCTAGGAGAAGGATGGGGACTGCGATCCTGCACCATGTATTCCAGTTGTTGTTTTTAAGGATCCAATTATACACATTTATGATTTTTATGGGGTTTGAATTTTGTTATTATTGAAAAATCTATTATAGATCCTTGGATTTATAAATACTTTTTTTGTTCTCAATTAATTCAATTTGTGGTATAATTGAAATGATAGTATGTAGCCCCTCTAATTATTGTTGGATTGTTCCATTCTTGAATTTGTAATCCGGTTCTTCCTTGCCATGCAGGGATATGCCTTCTTGGATTTGTGATCTGTTATTTTTTCCTTTTGTATTTTATGTATTTGTAATTTGTATTTTCCTTTCCATGTAGGATATGTATCCTTGGATTCGTGATCTATTATTTTTCCTTTTGTTTTTTATGTAGAGTGAACTTCTGTTCAAAGTCATCAGGTTTGTAAACACAATCCGTGAATTATGCTATGTCGTTTGCTTGGATTTTCTACACACAGTTATAGATGTGCATCCAAGCTTGGACGATTTTGAAAAATAAAACAGAATTAGTAAAGATACTTTTGATAGATTGACTGCGGAAATTCAAACATTGGAAGAAGAGAAAAAGAAACAAATGCAGAAGGTTAGTTCCATGAGATTTCCCATACAATTTTTTATCCCTTATTTTTTGGTTGTTATTACCCTGATCTATATTGCAATATAGTGTTGTGTTGATTCTTTTGTCTATCTTAATATTTGTAGGTTCAATATTTGGCCATGACTATCCTGGAGCTTTGCAATCCAATGGACACCCCTATGGAAGAGCAACAGATGTTCCAAAATGTCACTTGCAACATTGCAGCTTACGAGTAAGAAATATGTTCTCCCAATTCCTTGTCGATGGAATTTATTAACCATGTAAGCTTGAGAATTTTAATGACCCTTTGGATGCATGGTTTCAACATATTGATGTGGTTCTAGTTTATCTTGTTTGTTTAGATTCTTAGTTAAATTATGATGATGCAGGTAGAAGAAGAGGTTGCAAGGATTGAGGAGCTTAAAAGAAGTAAGATGAAGGATCTTGTACGTAAGAAGTGAATAGAGTTAGAATAAATTTGCAGGAGAACACATCTCATTGTAGAAATTAATACTACACTGGACAAGTCAATTGCCTCCATGGATTCTGGTAAGTTCTCTTAAGCGTTGTTTATTTTACTACTCAATTCTGGTGACGATTTGTAATGGTATATTTTAATATAAATAATTAATTGTAGAATTCAAGGAGAACATATTTTTTATTAGATTATTGGGAGTAATTTCCATCTGTTGGGTGATATAATTTTTCTAACCTTTTATTTATCCATAGGGTTGGTTGACCCTTCTGAGCTTCTTGATAGCATTGAAGAGAAAATTGCAAAGACCAAATGGTTGGCTTCCTATAAAGAAGAGAGCTGGCTTGAAGATTATAACAAGGTAAACATGAAAAGAACTAAAGATCGTGAAATTTTGTTTCCAACCTTTTCCTCTCATTGTAAACAAACATGTGGATATTGATGGCTCTGGCGAGATGAAAATCGGTAGAATGCAAGCAGAGGTGCACGCCTTGCCTTGAAGTGTGTTGAAAGGGAAATGGAAGCTGTTAGCAAACTTCCTGGTAAGATACAAGCAATGTTGGACAAATAATGCTGTAAGAATCTTACTTGGTGTATTTTTCCTAGACCATATGTTTTATTTACTCTATTTATTTGGTGATTTGGGTCAGGACAAACCACAAGAAAATGTGAGCTTAGTTCAGTCCTTTCTTCCAATTTCACTTAGAATGCTTGATTTCCAAGACAATCACATGGGAGCAAGAGAGGGACAAACCTTTCCTCTATGATGGTGTAAGTAAACATTTATTTGGGAACAACAGTATTATAAAGAGCTAATTTATTTTCGTATTTTAGTAAATGAGAATGCAGTAGTACAGTTGGTTATTCCTGGACTTGATAGTTACGGTGGTCCCTTCCATTTCTATACAGAAAATTGTTATCCTATGCTCATCTTTTTCTGTAAATTCAGATTTGCCTCCTATCCATGTTAGAAGAATATAACATTCTAAGAAAAGAGAGAGAGAGAGAGAAAGAGTAGAGAAGGAAAAGGGTATAATGTTTATCAATCTTCCGTTACTTTTAATAGCATGAAAACTTGATATAATTGTTGTAAAGATTGATATTATTCACCTTACAAAATCATGAATTGAATTTGATGCAGGATCAGAAGAAGATTCAGGGTCAACTAATGAAAGAGAAGGAAGCACTCTTTGGGTCAAAACCTAGTTCTGCAAAACCCAATAGCACCAAAAAGGCTACAGGTCAATGACCATCTACTTCAAATGCAAACAGATGCCTATCTCTTGGGGGAGCCGCGTTGCAATCTCCTAGCTTGGATTTTTTCCCTTGAAAAGCAACAAATCTATCAAGACAAGTGACTCCACCAGTTTTGAAGGAAACTAAAAGGAATAGAATTTTGTATAATTAGCTAAACCAACAGGAAGAAGAAACTGCTAATTTATTTGTAGGTTAGTCCTTCTATTCTAGAAAGTAGTGGATTTGATATCTGTGAATCCCTTAACAACATGACTCTTATATAGGATAGCCCTATTCTATTCTTTTTTAGAACGACTGATTGCGCCAAGTTGTTCGGGTACACAGGGTACTCCCAAAAGACCGAACACCTTGAGAAACCGTTGTGACACAAATAGATCACAGATCAACACACCGATGTTTGTCATGTGGTTAAAACCCTCGATAGGGAAACAGTCCACGGCCCCAGCCAAATAGCTACTTGGAGCAATTTATTATGCAAAAGAAATAAAGTTACATATGAGCTTCTCATAATTAATCAACTAGCCAAGGACCCTCCATGCTCTTTAAATAGAGATCATGGACCAATCGGGTGTTAAGCCATGGATCAATGGTAGGTATGATCTAAGAGAAGTTGAACCGTTGGATCACTTTATGTCTAGAGCATATTGTGACCATCGGATTAGAATATTTACAAATGCATACTAAAGAAACACACTTTTCCTAACGGATATATTACACAAGTTGATCTTAACTAACTCCTAAGTGTCTAAATATCCTAACATCCCCCCTTAAGAACAACTTGGGATAGGATTGAAGGATTTACAAAAGTGAGACTATTAGGAGAAGGAAGGAGGGATTAGAGTATATCCCCCCTTAAGGACACATTCTTGAACTCCTAACATAGATCGAAGTTTAGAAAAATTCTCTTATGTAAGAGACTAAGTGAAGACGTCTGCAACTTGATCATATCTAGGGCAATAAATCATTTCAAGAACACGATCATGAACAAGATTTTTGATGAAGTGCATGTGTAGCTCAATGTGTTTGATTCATTGATGTAGAACTGGATCTTTGGCAAGCTTAATGGCACTTTGACTGTCACACCAAAGTGGAGTAGGTTGTTGCTACTCAAATCCAAACTCTGAAAGGTTCTGTCAAAGCCATAAAGCTTCCTGACTGGAATTATCTGCGGCTCGATATTCTGCTTCTGTGGAAGAAAGAGAAAGAGCTTGTTGTTTCTTACAAGCCCAAGTGATAGATCCAGATCCCTGACTGAAAACATAACCAGCAGTAGACTTTCGATCATCAAGATCGTCGGCCCAATCTGAATCAGTGAAACCAACCAACAAAGGTTTCCCCCCTGTACTGTAATGAATCCCAAACTGAATTGTACCTCAAATATATCAAAGTATTATTTTTGCTGCTTTATTTTGCTGCTCTCTTTCATGAGGAGTTTGCATATAATGGGAAACACGACCAATGAAAAAGGAAAGGTCAGGACAGGAATGAGTCAATTATAAAAGAATACCAACAAGCTGACGATACAAGGTGGCATCTACTTCAGGGGAAGTACAAGTGGCAAAATTTTTGACTCTACACTGGTAGGGAGAAGGGGTCGGTTGACAATCTTCCATGTGGAAGCAACGAAGAAGGTCACAAGCATACTTAGACTAGGAAAGAAAGATTCCTTCTTTGGTTTGCAAGACTTGGAGACCAGGAAAATAATACAAATTTCTTAAGTCTGACATTTCAAAATTTTGTTTAAGACTGGATTTCACATGGGTTATAAGTTTAGGGTCACTACCAGTAAGGATGAGATCATCAACATAAAGAACAAGTATGATGAGATGGTTTCCTACTTTCTTGGTATAGACATTGGGGTCAAAATGGCATCTAGAAAAACTAGTGTCAAGGAGAAAGCTATCCATTTTGGCATACCAAGCTCTAGTAGCTTTCTTAAGGCCATATAAGGATTTCTTAAGGAGATAGACAAGGCTAGAGTTTTCCTGAACATATCTAGGAGGTTGTTCCATGTAAATTTCCTCCTGTAAATCACCATGTAAAAAGGCAGACTTGACATCCATTTGATGAACATTTGAAACCTAGCACAAGGCCCTATCGCCAGGAGTGGCGGTTAGTACACTTGTTTTATATTCCCAGAGGTGCGGTGCTTACACCATGAGAAGGTTGTACCGATACTCCAACACCCTGCCTCTGGCGTAGCTCGGGGGAATTGAACCTGAGACCTTTTCTCTAATACCATGTTCGGGTACACATGGTACTCCCAAAAGACCAAACACCTTGAAAAACTACTTCACACAAATAGATCATAGATCAACACACCAATGTTTTTCATGTGGTTAAAACCCTTGAGAGGGAAACAATCCACGGCCCCAGCTAAATAGCTACTTGGAGCAATTTATTATGCAAAATAAAGAAAGTTACATATGAGCTTCTCATAATCGATCAACTAGCCAAGGACCCTCCATGCTCTTTAA
>LPNX010265257.1:190662-210331 GCA_001517045.1 Pseudotsuga menziesii
GTGTTAACCCATAGATCAATGGTAGGTATGATCTAAGAGAAGTTGAACCGTCAGATCACTTTATGTATAGAGCATATCATGACCGTCAGTTTAGAATATTTGCAAATGCATACTAATGCATACTAAAGAAACACACTTTACCTAATGGATATATTACAAAAGTTGATCTTAACTAACTTCTAAGTGCCTAAATATCCTAACACAAAAAAGCGAGGTACAGATGTTCTATTTGTCTATTTAACCATAACCTAAAAATAAAAAGAGATGGGATGATGGATCTTATCATATCTAAACATTTATAAATAAAGTAACATACATTTACTATGAATCCAGCGGGACAAGAGCCTCTTTTTCTTTTGTTCTTCCATTTTTGGATCAGCCAATGATTAAGTAGACATTTTAGCATGTGCACTCCTCTCATACTTATCTCCAATCTTCTATTTATCCATATTCTTAGAGGACATTGAATCTTGAAACCATGGATCCATCTACTTCTCCTCTACCCATTTAGTAGGTTCTGAAGAAAACCTTATAAAGGATTGATATGAATCTAAAGACACCACAGGTTTCTTACTACCTCATGTTTTGGTTGCTTCTTTTTTTATCAATGTGTCTACTTTGACACATTCGTCAATTCCCTTAACTGACTTCTTGTCATTATCAAAGAATTTAGTATAAGATTTTTCATCTGCAGAAATATTGTATGCATCATCCTGTCTAGTCACACCAGTTTCCACTGGATCCACTAAAGTAGTTGTAGCCTTTGCAACACATCCAGACATAGTTTCCTAAACATATCACCCTTCAAATTTTATTTACAATTTGAAAACTGAATGCTCTCTTCATTGTTTCCATGTCTTAAAGATTCAAAATTGCTGACAATGTTATTTGTCACTGATTTTCTACGATCTAGGAACTCACTTTTAGGCACTAATTGAGAACCTCTAATTTATTTTCCATGCTTTGCCTTTTTGACCAAACTGCTTTTCACTCATGGTCTGCTCTGAAATAATGCATGTATCTGGTGATTGTATCCTAATTTCTTCAAGATAAGAAGAAAAATTCAAAATAGTGTCTCCGTCATTATGAATATTGATTTCACTCTCTAATGACATTTTAAAGTCTCTCTTTGTTATCTTCAACTCTTGCTCAGTTATTAAAGATATTGCACCAGAAACATCAGGCCTCAGATGGTTCTCAAAATGCCTTGTAGGAATTGCACTAGCAACATCATACCACAAATGGTCCTCAAAATGGATTGTAGGCTTCTTTATCTTTAGTGTGGACTTCATATTGTCGGATTTAGATGTTGATAATGAACCGTGCTTTTTAATCCCAACCTGAACTAAATTGAGCATCTTCCTGTCTTTCTTCTCAGACGATATCAAGGATGTAGCATGATTTTTATTATTCTCACCTATCCCATATGTCTTTTGCAAGTTTTCCTTCCTATGTACTTCCATATTAATATCATGTTTCTTGGAAAAAGTCTCATAATGCATTTGATTAGATGTATCTTTTTGCATTTTCAACATTTCCTTTGACTCATCACCTATTCAAAAGAAAAGAAAACCTAGGGAGGGTCAGGGCAGGGAGCTCTTTTGTGACAAGGAAGCTAAGGTGTGAGCAAATCCTAAAGCCTTACAATTAGTTAAAGATAAAATGGGTTCAAGCCCTAACAATGCATTAAGGAATTTAGTGGTGATAATAGGATTTATGAATAATAATTATTCAATCAATTCATTCAAATTATGCAAGATCCTAAAAAAAAATTCCATATAAATTTTCTGTTCATACCCTTTTTATTCAATGGAATCAAAGCTCTTAAGGGAGATGATTCTAGGAAATTAGAGATGTTTTCACACAAAATCTCAAGTTATGAATGCATTTTCTGTAGAAAAAATATCTGGAGAATATATAAATTAAATGAGTGAAGGACTTGTCACTGACAATGTTCTTAACTTTTTAGAGATTTATCAATATCTTAGTAGTTTTGTATCTATTGCATATACAAAACTCCACTATTCTTTCAACTTATCCTAATTATTATTATTTTACATATCATTCCAGACAATCTATCATTGTACAAACTTTAGAGAGTTGTATAAGATAAGGTGAAGATAAGAAACAAAAGCACACCTACAAGTTTTTATCAAAAGTCTACAATTATCTGTGGTTGGGCTTAACAATACGGGTGACTACATAAAAAAATTTAGCCTTTGGGTGTTATTGGCATCCCATGCTTCATGAAAATACCAATGGAAGGAAAATACCCACCTCCATTAGTATCTTGATAGAAATGAAAATACTGGAGAACTCATGCATGTAGACTATCCTTGTTGGTTTCATGCAAAGCTAGTACTGTTAGAGAGCTGCAAAATCTTTTCTTTTGTGAAGATTACCCAAATTAAACAATGCCCTTCATGGCTCAATTGTAGATATTGGAGATGGATTTAGGGTAAGCCTGTATCTTTTCATATGATAGGGAGAAACTTTATCGTCTCATGCACATGAAGTTAGATATGTCTCACCCTCAATACATGGTGATGTTCATCGGATACAGAGTTTAAATGGACCAATTGGTTAAGCAAGGTTTTGTCCTACAAGCCTTTGAATGTCCAATCAAGGTTTGGTCCTACTTATTCAGCGTTTGAGATTATTTATAAATATTTTGGGATTTCCTGTGTGTTTGACATTGTTTGGGTATTATTCAACATAGGTTTGCATAAATGTTCCAATGCTCCATATCACTAGAAGGCATCCCTCAATGATTAGCATTAGATTACTCTTTCGATTTAGAACTATGGAATTGATTTCAAGTTGTTGTTATGTACTTTAGAATATGGAAGTGGTATTGCAAGTCTTTATTTGAATGTCTTAATTGCTCCATCTCATGTTTTCAAACGATGTATTTGACAGGGCATGTGCCCAAATATCTAATAAGGATCACTTCTCACAAATTGTATAGGATACCTCAGCTTGGTTTACATCATCCTTATTCCAACCTTAATCTCAATAAGCAAGAGATGGTTTATCCCTTCTATATATGCTTTCTTTTGTAATATAAGAATTTAATGAAAAAACTAATGGAAAATTTATAACACATTGTAGATATGTTGGAATTTGATATATTTGTGAAAATTCAAACCTCATGGCCTTTGTTTTTGGTGCACTGGACTTGTGGTTGTATGTTGGAGATCAAGTATTTTATCTGTAATCATTGATTTTAAATTTAAGAATCATCTAGTTTGCTTTCTTGAATTTTGTTTGAATATGGTAATTTCTTGTTTTTCCATTGTAGACGCTATCTTTTAATATCGTGGCTCAAGACATTGTGGTGATTGGAAATTGGAATTGTGTGACACTTAAAAGTTGTTCCCTTTGCTAACATTTTGTTTTATAATATAATTTGCTTGCAGGAAAGCATATTTCATTATGGATTAATAAGTATGATCTCAGAACCTTGAAAATCAGCACATCATGAGGCTATGAAGATTGGAAAAAATGTTGGTTCTTTTCTATCTTATGATCTGAACCTTAGATTTCCATTATGGCCATCTTCTGAAGAAGCTCGTAAAGGAATTCTCAGAATATGGGATCAGGAAGATCTAATTAAGGTGCTTATTCTTTCACATTGTGTGAATTATTTAATAAGGCCAATATTTTCAAACAAAATTAATGAAATCTAGTTACATATTAAGTGCATTCAAATGGTATTTAAAATAGATCTCTACATATGCAGGATCTTCCAAAATAGTCTATCTTGCAGCTTTACAAGCATCAATATAGGTAGAGATTGGGTTTCTTGCATCATAACTAGATTTAGATTCTATGCCATCACCATTTTCACTTGTTAAATTGAAGAACCCTAGAGTTAAGTTTGATACTCCCCTTCACACATCTGTTATGTTACTATTTTGATTCAGATTTTTTATTCCTACAGGTGACTTGTTTTCTATTGAAAATATAGATGCCCTGGTATTAGCAACCTTAACATCATTCTAATTTATAAGCCATAATGCATTATGCAACATTGAATCACTTTAGTTGATGCTCTGAAAAAATTGAGCCAAGGTGGGGTGTTCCCAATAGTTCCTTTTCATGGGCTGAAATACAACTCTCTGCAAGGCGGTTTCATAGAAGAAACTACATTTAGTATAGGTGATAGTACATGTAGTAAAGTTGTACACTTGTTGAAAGGATTTAGCTACTGCATTTGGATTTTGACAAACCAAATTCAACACACCACGGTTATACAAGATAGATTGAGATTTGTCATGAGAAAATTTTACCAGCTTTTGTGGTGGCTCTGTAGAAAGTGACACACTATTTTAACAAGCCTTCTTAAAATATAAAGCTGTCAACCTATCTTTCCTCAATTTGTGATGTATACAACAGAGATTATTCCAGGGTCTAGATGGCATCATTTTCTTTGATTTGCCATTAACTTAGCACACATTATCAACAGTTTAATATCTTTGTGATAATTGTCGTGAGAATATTCCAATTGGGATTCAAAGGGATTGTTGAAGAACCCCTATCATAATAAATGTTAACCTCCCTTTTCACTTCACACTTTGTCACATTTAGATTACCTGTTAAGGGGAAAATTAGTACCTTGAAAAGGTGCAATATAAGCTCCAGGTAAGTTGTAGGTGGTGATTTTTTAACTGAAATTTTTTTCAAGTCATCTGAGATTGATAAACGAGCATAAGGCCTTCCATTATTTTGAGTTTCACTTCCTAAGATAGAGAAGAAAGTATCATAGTGAAGGACCTCGTCTAATAATCATGTAAGACTAATATCATCACTGGTTGTAGCATTAGGTGCACAGGTGAAAATAGTAGTCATTGCACCATTAGGATCATCAATTGCTGACAAATTCGCTTGCGTTGCTTCATTTTCCTTTCGTAATTGATTTGTTGATGGATACTATAAATTAATCACACAGTACCATGGGAACATATAGTAAAATCCAAAATCTTTCTTCATGTATTGCACCACATCCATAGCTTTTGTTGCTTCATGGGAAGCTACAAGAATATACAACATAAGTTCTCGTCGTCTCCATGTTTTGGAACTAGGGATCCTATACCGACATTGTACTTGCATAATGTTGAAGAGGATATAATATAATTGCAATATTAAGTGTTGAAATGTATGTATAATGTTTACTCACAAAAGCAACGCCATCAGAATTAGAGTTGCAAATTCTCACCTACCCCATGTGTCTTTTGCCAGTTTTCTTGCTTCCCTTTTAATATCATCTTTCTTGGAAAAAGTCTCATAATGCATTTCATTAGATGTATCTTTTTTCATTTTCAACATTTCCTCTAACTCATCAGTTTCTTGTTGGATTTTATAATTTCTTTGTAAACTGTACTTTCTCAGCAGAATCCTTTAAATCTTTCATCAATACATGTCATGTTCCCTCAAATTGACCATTAAAAGTGTTGACCATGCTAAGTTCCTAGGGGCTCAAATTGTTATTAATTATTCCTCCTATGATAAATTTTTACTAATAATTGTTCTAAGGTATATATTTAATTTTATTTCAGCAATTTTATTTACTATGCACAATAATGATGTGGAATTAAGGTTGCGATGTCAGGAGGGTGCATTGGGGAAAGCTAGTAACTTTCCTTGGTAAAAATAAGAAAGTACTTGACAAAAGTAAGCAAGAGAATAAAGGGAAGTTTCCTAAAAGCAGAAAAAGCAGACAGAGATAAATGTAGGAAAGTATTTCAAAGGGGAAGGTGCAGTTTCCTCTTATGGAGCTCAAAAAAATTGTAAGAGAAAATCAGGAAATTGTTTTAAGGAAAGAAAGAGTTTCCTTATGACCCAGGAAAAGTAGAAAGCTGTCATAACTCAAAAGAGGCAGCTTTTGACTAAGGGAGGGTGTAGCTTCTAATTGTGAAGGATGATTTGGAATTGGAAACAATTCCACATGGTCCTACTTGCCTAATTTCCCAAAGCGGATGTTTTTGTGGCTAGGGCTAGGTCACCCATGGGGTTCACTTGGTCTCGCAGGTCACCATTGGCCTCAACTTACTAAGCAGGTCATCCATAAGTCTATAAAAGATAAATTCAAAACCATTGCTTCATTTTGGTTGATTATTTGATTGCTGAATGCTTATGTGAGCATTACTTCTGAGTGTTGTGCCTCAGACTACTGGGAGATAAGCCCCAGCCTTCCATACCCCTCTCCTTCCATCCCATTTTCTTCCATTGCAGGTGTGGAGCACTAGATTACAAGAATTGAAGGGTTTAAAGAGTTTTGTGCAGTCTCCATCAACTTCAGTTCAATATCCAGTGAAGCCCTAGCTTCACTTATGCTCACAACCCTTGCTAGTCATGATCTGGGCTTCCTGCCCCTTGTTTTTGGAGCATCCTTGTAATGGTCAGTCAATGATGTAATTTATGTTCTGTAGGGTCATAATATTCTGAAAATTACATGTATCAGGTCGAAACATCTCTTCCCATAAATATTCTTGTCTTCAGTTTTTCCTAGAAGGCCTATTTTAGCAATGTATGGGGGAATTGAATAAAAATGAGTGCTATAAGGAATATGTCAGGTTGGGGAAGTGATTGAATGGATTTTACATATTAAATGAACTTATATTTACCCCTGTTACAGATATCAAGTTTTACATAAATGCATTTGAGATGATTTAAGTATTTTTTTAAGACCCTAGCTAGATTACTAGCTTTTAATAACTAGTTTTGGTAAAATTGATGTAAAACCATTTATGTTAACTCAATATGAGATATTTCAGTTCCTGTGGGTCACTAAAAGGCCTGGATTCCCATATACAACTCCAGAACCATTTTTATTTGGGCCTGTACAACCTTTTTCGATCCTCCTCTGCGCAGGGTTTTCCTTGGCCAAAACTGCCGTAAAACCCCAAATTCATCCAAAAATTCTCAGAACCTTCCAGAATATCTGAAAACTGTATAAAAACTTTATTTATGCTATATTAAGTCTGGAACAATCCTTTTCAAGTTTCCATAAGCCCCTGGTTAAAATAGATCGAACTACCCTCCTTAGTTTCACGGTTTGGCTGCCCAGAAGTGTGGTAGTAGGTTTCCACGGAGCGGATTCTGAACCCTAAATGGAACTATATCTAAATGTGATAGGGGATAGATAATTCCATGTATGATTTCCTTTGGTTGCTTCCCACTACTCACTCCTTTTTCCTGCAAAATTTCCCAGAATAAACCCCTTATTTGCCTAGTCTGAGAAGTCATTGTGAAAATTAATTCAAGTTCAGAAATTTTAATATAATTTACAGAATTGAAGAGTGTTCAGGTATGTACACCATAATTATGAAATTAAAATACATGATATGGATTTCCCATCATCAATCTCTAGCATAAAGTCCTCTTTCTTTGTACCTTTAAAACATAGCAAAAATTAAAACTTCAAAGCAGTAATAAATTAAATAAAAAGCACACATCCTAAAGTTTGGAAAAACTGAATAGTCTCACCTCTTTACAACAACACACACAATACAAAACTTTCTATAATCTAATCTGATATTTTCTTACTGCAGTTCACATGGCTCTAACTATTTTACATGCCTAGGCTCATATCCTCTCTAATCATGCACACTTGATCTACTAAAATGAATTCCTAAGTTTTATTTCATTATATAGATGTGCCCAATGCTGATGTGGCACTGGTGATGTGTCAATGCTGACATCGTGAATGTACACAAAATGTTTTTAACATCCACAATATATTTAGACTCAGTGTTGCTAATTATGCTTGTGTGGATGAGCCTGATAATTGGAAAAGGGATGTTGGTTAGTCTTTGAGATCAGCTTACATATATGTTTTCCTAAGATTCTATTTTAGTCTGACTCTTTTATTGAGAGATGACATTATTATAGAAGGAAGGTACTCTTTATTGATATTATTATAAAAAGTTAAAAGTTATAATCTTATTGTTTGGTGAGTTCCAAGACATCATATTGCAAATGTTTTTATTATTATTATAAGTGTGTTCAGGAGACTGCAGAACTTTAAGATGATTTATCAGTTATTGCACTTTTGAATTTTTGTAGACTCTAGAGATGCTTGAGAAGAAAGAAAAATTCTTGCAAAAGAATATTCAATCAGAGTTTAAGAAGGAAAAGGATTTCACTCGAGCAAAGAACAAAAAAGGTATTTTGAGCACTCTCATTGAACACTTTATGATTTAAAAACCCAGAATATGTAATTTTATCTATTTGCTTGTTTTCCCTGTAACAATGGGCATGTTCAGGGGTTGATTTTAACTTTTGACCTTTGGAAACAAAAAGAGATGATATAATCATAGTTATATAGTAGTTTGAATTTGTATTTCATATCAATATTGAAATTCATCTTAGTCATTGTCTGGCAGTGAGCTCTACAAAAATGATATTATAGGAAGCATTCCAGAGGAGTTTGGAAATCTGAAGAGCCTTATAAGAATGGACTTGTACAACAACAACATTATAGGTAAAATTCCTCAATCATTGGGGAATTTAAAGTCACTCATATTTTTGTGAGTTTTCTTTATGTTATGTCTACATGGTCATGATGGAAACATCCAAACTAGGATTATAATTTAGAGATATTGTCTCAGATCACAAATTGAAGTGATCCAATTATCTTTCGTTGTTCATCTCATATGGTTTCTTGCTGATGGTTATATGATCATTACTGAATAAACAGACTCCTTAACAATAATTGTCTGACTCGACAAATTCCCAGGGAACTTACTAAAATTTCAAACCTTAAAGTCACGTAAGTCTATTTCTTGTACATTGTCTATGTATTTTTATCTTTAGATGGAACAATTGAATCTAAATTACTCCAAATCTTAATGATTTATGTTATTATTTTATTTTTTCAATGATGTCTCCAATAATGATTTGTGTGGGACTATTCCAACAACTGGACCATTTGAACGCTTTCTGCTGACAAAGTGAGGATATTTCTCTTACCATCATTTTTACCAGGATTTTGGAAGAGTGTTTTACAAGAATGTTTGTTTATGGTATACGTTTGTTCTTGTCCCCAAGATTTAATTTTTCTGTGGATTTTATGGCTTAATGCTTTGCTACTACTGTACACATTTCCTTTGATGTTATTTAAGAATTCCCGATGGAAGATACTCACTGGAAATGCAATTTGCTTACACATTAACTAAGAATTTTATATTGAAACTGTGTATTATCCTATATTATAGAATCTGTACCTTAAGGAGATGATTTTTCTCAACTCCAAGTAATCTAATCCTTATTCAAATAAATTATTCTGTTTTCCAATCAACCTGTTTGTGGTGTTTGTGAATGTTAGTATGTACTATGTGCATGTTAAAGTACTATCATGTCAATTCAATCCTACAGTTTCTTCCTTATTACCAAAGCATCCATCTAACTAAAAGAGTCACAACATTTGCATAATCATCCAGTGGAAATTATCTGACACATTTTGTTTTCTTCTAGGTAGCATAAGGACCCATCTCCAGGCTTCCAACCATATGTACATGTCCCCTGTGTTTCCTCATCACCATGGGATGGGTTTGCAAGAGGAAACATCCTCTTTCTATGTCGATATTCCTACAGAAAATGGGATGTGTTTCCCTACACTAGGGATGGTTGAGAGACGTCATTGGCATCCATCAATTGTCCCAAGGATGCTGAACAGTCTCCAAGGAATTTGGGGAACTTCTCTTCTTAACAAATTCTAATCACTTCTGGGTGCATCCTAACCATCCCCAAGGGTCCTTCCTTTAGAAAAAAATAATGTGCCTTAAAATATTTAAAATGAAATTGAAAATAGTCTGCCAACCGAAACTAAACAATGAGCACTAACCCAAATCCTAACGCATGAACTAAATCGAGTTTCAATTAACTCTTGTCCTTTAGGTTTTTTTCTGTCTTTATATAGATTGTTTCATATTATTTTAATTTCCAAATATCCAAATCTGAAATAGTAATAAGTGAGTAGACTTGAGATTGACCTATACATTGTTTAAATCTAAAATTGGTCACTAATTGAGGAGTTAGCCTCATACTAGCAATCAGAACCAATGAACATACAGGTGGAAATACAAAGCCAGTAATAGGAAACATAGAATTTTACGATGAAAGTACTCCCACTATAAGGATAATTGTTGCTTTGGTTTCCTTGCCTCATGTTATATTTCAAGTAAGCCATAGGGAAAAAATATAAATAACATAAGGACTATATCTTTGGGGACCTTATATAATTGGAAGTTCATGGACAAAGTATAGATTCCATTTTGGAATAAGAAATGTGGTCCCTAGAAGGTTGCAGAGGGGTTTTGACTAGACATTGAAAACAAGTGCCAAGTATGTATTGTGGCAAGTTCTGAACAAAAAGGATGCTATACATTTTATCATGAATAATTCCTATGTGCAGACATAGGTATTCAATCAACTGGGCATAATTCCCTTGACATCAACAGTTGACTATTAAGAAACACCTTACTTAGGATTTAGCTGTTTTAAAAAGGTAAATGTGTTCCAAATTTTGCATTTTGACATGCTTGTTAATACCTTTCAATTATTGTTCAAAATTGCATGCTACTTGTCATTCCCTTAATGAATATTGCTTGATAAGGATCGTGCATTTTAAATAACGCCTGGACACCAATGATGATTGCTTGTTTTGAATGTGTCCTCTAGCTTCATGTATTTATGATCAAATATATTAGCATCAAAAGGAAACTAATTACTGTCAATAACAGCTTGACTATTAATTTGCTTTGCTTTAGTTGGTTCTCCCCTTTCATCCTATGCAAATTGTAATTTGTTGGAAGGTAGCTTTAATACCACCTATGAGAATACATAGGAAAGCCATTGTTTTCTCTCTTCCCTTTATCCCTTAATCTTATGTGTGCAATTTGCATGTGCCTCACATTACTTGAGTTCACAATGGATTTGAGAAGAAATATATGTGTATGATTTAGTGTGTTTCTTAGTTGTCTTCTATGTTCTTACAAATATGAGTAAATTTCATGCATTTCCATATATGGCATATAGATTGTTCGATAAGTATACTAAATTCTGTTTTTGCTTGTGCATCTTAATTGATGATTGAAAGTTTAGCATACAACTTACTCCTTGAAAGTAATGTTGTAGCTACATATATTTAGTTTCTCTTGAATTGGATGAATTATAGTAATCAACAAGCAACTAAGTAGGGTGGTCAGAAAAGTAACTTTGCAATCATCCCATTGCATCATGGATGTACTTTATGGATCATGACATCCTCACTCCTTTAAACAATTTAAAGGTAATGTTATGAAAACCAGCTCCTTTTGCAGTGGTAAGAGTACAAGTGACAAAGAGGTATAAATTTTCCTCTCTTAATCTCTCCCCAACTGCCAATATACAGGCTCAGTGCTATACATACACTCATGATATTCATAGACAAGAATGTGCTTGCAACAACAAATGCATACTTTAACTGCTTTACTATATTAGATTATGACACTTGTTACCAATCAAACTCTTATTTGATTTCTTTAGCAAGTAGCAGCATGCTCTCTCAGTAGCAAAAAAGTGCATTGTATCTTTCTTAGTTGCATAGCATGTCATCATATGGGACATGTTGACCAGGGGATGAGAGCTGTAGGAATACAATTATAAACAAATCACTTATTTTTCGATAAAAAATTGTCTTGTTATAATTCCTTGTTGATGAACATCTATGGATTTATCCGATAGTGAGAAGTGTTTCAGAGTAAACATATTATTTACTCTTATTAATCATGTTTACTTGGATTTTGGCAAGTTAATCTTTCCATTTGTTATTTAAAGGATGAACTAACAATACATATATTTTTTGTATAGTTTTGAAAACAACTCTTGCCTCAGGGGTCCTAAATTGCAAGGATGAGCATCATATGATTCATGATGCTAATGGAAGTAGGCAGGATGCAAGGAGAGTTTTGTAAAGATGATGTCATTTTTCAATCAAGGATAAATTTCAATCTCTCCTATGTATTTTCCATGTTCGATTGAAAAGAAAGTTCTATGGTTAATTTTCATTTGTATGCAACTACAGGTAGAAAATTTCCACCAACTTCAAGGCCTACTCTATTACTCTATGCAATAATTGTATTTTAACTAGATATGAGCTTTACTAAGAGACCCAAGAAAATATTTTCAGATACTCTCTCTGAGCACCACCATTTTTCTATTGTATATTTACTATATAAGACACAAATACTAATGTATAAGTAAAATCCTACATTAAATGCATGAAAACCTGTGCTCTTGGTGTTGTCTTCAATTGCTATTATGATCTCTCTCTGAAGAATGTTATTTATATCTTCATTTTATTTTATTTTCCTTGAAGATAGTAACCATGGAATGCATCTTTTCTGTAGTTCTAAATTTCTAATTACAATTCTCAGACTGGGCCTAAAGTTGTTTGTCTGCAATTATATGATTAAATCAGCTTATGGAAGTGGTGGGGCATCAAGGTAAATAAATTGCTTAATTTAAAAACATCATGTAGATGTGAAGGAAGCAACATGTTCTTTTCAATTTTAATTTTTCTTGTACATTAATGCAGACATGCATTTGTATGCATTTCCAAAAGGGCATGATCACATAAAAGTTAATTTTACAATAAAGGGCATGAGCACATAAAAGTTAATTTTACAATTTGTTGTATTATTTAGGGTCACTTTATACTATGACACAACAGACCGTTTTCTTGAAATGTGTGACTGTTGACTAGTGATTTTGGTCTCACATAACTACAAGGTAACATTAACAACAACAACAAATATTTCTTCTTTTGCAGTATGCATGTCATCTTCATTTGTAGCTTGTGCAAATGATGGAGCAGGATTCAGTGAAAAATAGACTGCCAGTTCTAGAATCTAGGGCATGGTAACCTATTAAGGATCTAGTTCTTTGTTTTAAGTTAAGACAGTCTCGACTCTCAATAGAAAATGAAAATAATTATTTGTCAAATGGATATTACTTGGTCAATTATATCCATATAGTATCACTTTTTTATTCCTTCATTCCACATCTTGCATAACGACTCTTCAAGTCTCAACAACCCTGCAAACTATGAGAAAATTCATGCCTTTTTCTACCACTTAAGAGCCTGAGAGCCATTGTAATAAATTCCTCATAGAGAGACCACATGACATACAATAAATACATTCATTTTTTTTTCCGTGCAATACATATCCCCGGGGAAACCCACTAGGTAATTCTCATTCGGACGATGGTACCCAGGGTGAACTGGATTCTTTAGGGCTCAAGGCCAATACAACAATATACTCACTAAGAGCTCAACATGTCACTTGAGGAAATTGATCTTGGGTGGGGAGGATAATACTCTCACAACTGCTTGATCTAGATGCAATTGACAATAAATGTGTTTTTTTAAGCTCATGGATATTGATTTTGGTTGGATGCTATGTTGAGTAGCCAATCCCTCATCTGGTTTAGTGTTTGGCCATATATCACTTTACCTACATTTTCTGTGTAATTATATGTGGCTGGCAGTTGATGTCATAAATAGATAATAGCTTGTTTATCGAGGTAACCTAAAAAGCATTATGGCATCCAGTTTTCAAAGTTAGCCAAGACTTGGTCCAGAACCCCACTATAACGGAACTTGTGAAGAGTTTTAGTAGATTTGCAATGTGAAATTTATTGAAATACCTTCTGAAAAAAGACATTTTAGAATACGATGCCAATGCAAGTCTTTAATTGTTTCCAATGGGTTTTTGAACGTCCATCCTCATCAACATTTAATCATTTTAAACTTCGGAGTATTTATGTGATACATGATGAGTATGTGACCATTGAATAATGTCCTAACAGGGGTGTAATCTATATGCAATGTTACAAAATTTTAAACACAATGTTGTATGTTTTCGTCTTAAGCTCTGATATTTTTTAGGCACCTAGAAAAAAATGTATTTGTTGTATATGTGCAGTTAACAAACTATCAATATTAATCCTATCAAAGGTCATCCACTCGTTATCCATAGATAACACTTTGATTTGAATTTTTTCACATTGTATGGTTTTGCCTTAATCTTTGATCTCGTGCAGGAACCTGGAAAAAAATCGCAAACTATTGTTAATTTAGGAAATGAATGTGATATCTGTGGTGTTGATCATTGTGGGTGAAGTCATGCGCATCCACAATATACATCGAAAGAGGTAAGGTGCATTGTAGAATGCATATGCGGTATCATGTCAATATACTAGGTATAAATATAAAGGGGTATAAAAAATGTAAATGAAAAAATGGATACATGCAATATATAGTGAAAATAAGGGTTTTTTTAAATTGGGAAGGAATATTGGGAGGGGGTTAAAAAAAACGATTTTGGGAGGTATTTTCCAATATTTTTTTAAAATAGGGGTATTGTTTCATATGCCATGAACGAACGTGCTATGGAATGGTTTCGCTAAGTGAAGACCCCATGATATAAAAGGAGTTAGAAACCTTAAAGAAAAATAGGTAACCTGGAGAACTTTTAAGAAATACTTCAAAAGAAAATTCTTATCTGAAAAGTATTATGAAGAAAGAGCTAAAGAGTTTTATGAACTTAGACTAGGTTCAATGACTATCAAAGAATTTAGTAAATTTTTAAGTTTCTTACGATATGTACCCTTAGAATCGATGAAAATCCTACGATACAGAGGTTTCTGAGTTGTTTTCCTATTAGTTTTGAGGACATAATTGAATTTGATAATCCAAATACCCTTGAAGAGGTAATGAGAAAAGCTAACTTATGTTACGAACAAAGTAAAAATAAGAGAGAAGGCACACCTAACTAGAAAAATAAAAGAACAAGTAACTTTGAGTAGAGAAGGAAAGGTTTTAAGCCTAATAAAATTTTTGGAAATAATTCCCAGAATTTTTCTAAGAATAGTTATCAAGGAACATATTTTAAGGGTAAAACACAACAAAACATTACAGCACCAAAAGGCAGAGACATGCCTAATAATTATGTTAAAAACAATGAATAAAAAGAACCCGTAAAGTGTTGGGAATGTCAGGGGCCTCATTATGCAAAAGACTGTCTGAATAGAAGGAGAGCTTACAACAATGTACTTACCATTCAGGAGGAAGAAATAGTTGGTGGCGTAGCAAATGAAATGCCCAGAATTAACGCAACCTTGGAGAATCAACAGGCTGATCATCAGATAGCCATGGTGGAAATATAAGGTATGATACAGAATAAGCCTATTTCTTTTTTGATTGACCCAAGTGCTAGTCTAATCTATTCGTCACCTAGTATAGTAGAAAAATGCAATTTACATTTGAAAAAGTTTGAAAAGTCTTGGTTGGTTCAGTTACCTACAAGAACAAAAAAAAAGTAGTTAATTATGTTGAAAACTGTGAAATGTTTATGAGTCAATTCAAAACTCAAGTAAAGTTAAATATACTACCGTTAGGATCTTATGGTGTTTTAATAGGTATGGACTGGATGGAAACACATAAAGTAGTTTTAAGTTTTTTTGAGAAAACATTTACATGTTTAGATGATAAAGAAGAAAGAGTTACAATCAAAGGGATACCTAGAAAAGTTTCTGTTAGACAAATTTCAAGATTACAAATGAAAAAGTTTGTATGGAAAGGTTGTAAAGTTTTTGTTGTGCATGTAATAAATTACGAACACTCGAACAAAGAAGATAAGTTAAAATTCGATGATATTCCAATCTTAAAGGAATTCTCATATGTTTTCCCGGAAGAGATTTCAAGATTACTTCCAAAAAGAGAATTGGATTTTATTATTGAGTTAGTACCAAGAGATGTACCTAATTCAAAGGCTCATTATAGGATGAACATATTAGAACTTAACGAACTAAAACTACAACTACAAGAGTTGATAGATAAGAATTATATAAGACCAAGTGTATTCCCTTGGGGAGCACCTGTTTTATTTGTTAAAAATAAAGACGGTACATTACATTTATGTATAGATTACTGTCAGATAAACAAAATGATGATTAAAAATCAATATCCTTTGCCCCGCATAGATGATTTGTTCGATCAGATATGTGGAGCAACGATATTCTCAAAAATATACTTGAGATATGGATATCATCAAGTCCCAATTAAAGACAGATATTTTCAAAACTGCATTCAGAACCCGATACGAGCATTATGAATTTGTAGTTATGTCGTTTGGGCTAACAAATGCTTTAGCAACTTTCATGTGC
The DNA here is from genome assembly GCA_001517045.1 of Pseudotsuga menziesii. Taxonomy (NCBI): domain Eukaryota; kingdom Viridiplantae; phylum Streptophyta; class Pinopsida; order Pinales; family Pinaceae; genus Pseudotsuga; species Pseudotsuga menziesii. The sequence goes on from LPNX010265257.1 coordinate 206,875, forward strand.
TTAATGAATAGTGTGTTAAGTAATTACTTAGATAAATTCTCAATTTTCTTTATAGATGACATATTTATTTATTCAAAAATGAAAGAGGAACATGATGAACATTTGCAGATAATACTACGGGTTCTGAGAGAGCATAAACGGTATGCTAAATTTAGTAAATGTGATCTCGTTAAAGATAAAATGTAGTATCTAGGTCACCTGATATCCAAGGAAGGGATATCAATAGATCGTGATAAGATAAAATAAATAATGGAATGTCATGTTCCTAAATATGTATCGGATGTACGATCATTCATGGGAATTACTGGTTATTACTGGAAACTCATAGAAGGATTCTTGAAGATCGTGAATCCCATAACATCCTTGTAGAAAAAGGAAAAAAGATTTGTATGGGATATAAAGTGTGAAGAAAGTTTTAATAAGTTAAAGGAATTGTTAACTACTACACCTATATTAAAAATAACAGAGCCAAACAAGGACTTTTAAATTGTATGGACCGATGCATCCAATGAAGGTTTGGGCGGAGTACTAACAAAAAAAGGTCAAATAATATCTTATGAGTCAAGAAAATTAAAAACACATGAAAAGGATTATGCCACTTATGATTTAGAGTTTCTTCCATAATACATGCTTTAACAATGTGGCGCCATCATCTAATCAGTAAAATATTTCTATGAATGTTTGATAACCTAAGCTTGAAATACTTGTTCGATCAACAAAATCTGAACACAAGGCAAGCAAGATGGTTAGATTTACTTAGCAGATACAATTTCGAGATCAACCACGTCAAAGGAAAGGAAAACAAAGTGGTTGATGCCTCATGAAGAAATGCAAGAATGAACTTTATAGCCGCCATTAGCAGCTACAATACAGAATTAGATGATAAATTGGAAGAATGGATAAAAATGGACAAGGAATATCAAAATCTAAGAGAAAAAGTAACAGAAAATGAATATGAATATGTAAAAACAGATTTCAGTTTAAATGAAAAAGGCTTAATGTTGTATAAAAACAGATTATATGTACCTAACATACAAGAAATTAAATTTTTGATTTTAAATGAAGTACATAAAAGTCCTTATTTCGGACATCTGGGTTATCAAAAGATGATAACAATGCTAAGGAAAGATTATTTTTTTCCTAATATGAAGAATGAAGTTGTTGAATATATGGCTAGGTGCATAGAATGTCAGCAATTTAAAGTTGAGCATCAACACCCAGTAGGTCTTTTGCAAGCACTGCCAATTCCAGATTAGAAATGGGAAATTATAAGTCTTGATTTTATAACTGGATTACCTAAAAATCAAAAGAAAAATGATTTTGTAATAGTATTAGTAGAAAAACTAAGCAAAGAAGCACATTTTATATTTGTTAAAACTACTTATAAGGCTGCTGCTATTGTTGGCATTTTTATGAAGGAAATTTTCCAGTTGCACGGAATTCTGAAGGCAATAATTTCTGATAGAGATCCTAAGTTTACTGGAAATTTTTGGAAGTCATTGTTTAAAGGATTAGATACTAAATTAAATTTCAGTACTGCTTATCATCCACAAATGGATGGACAAACGAAAAGAGTAAATCAAGTTCTAGAGGATACGCTAAGGATGTATGTTATAGATCATCCAAAGAAATGAGAAGATTATTTGCACTTAGTCGAGTTTGCATATAATAATCACTATCATGCTTCGGCTAAACTTAGTCCTTTTGAAATATTGTATGGTAGGAAATGTAATACTCCCATTTCATGGAGTAATCCACTTGACAGATTGATGTTAGGACCTGACTTGTTAAAATAACTAGAACTAATAGTGAAACATGTACAAAGCAATCTGAAAATCACACATGACAGAAAAAAGAGTCATGCAGACCTTAAAATAACTCAAAAATAATTCCAAGTAGGTGAGCATGTGTTTATCAAGGAAAAACCAAGAAAGATATCCAGGTGATTCCATGAAGATGGGTAACACTTTTTGGCCAAATTTGGCGATGAAAACCTGATTTTTAACTCATGTGCTAGATAGAAGCCCTCAAAACACATATATGCCATGTGAATTTTGACTTGCAGTAAAAAAACAAATTGTAGAATATTATGTTGGCTTCATAGTGCTATTTTTTTAAAAATATTCCGATGTCATTTAATGTGTGAATGTTTGCATTTAATGAACTGTGTGACCTTAAAAATTTGAATAAGCTAATAAGTGGCTCGTGTCCACGTAGAGTAATTCAATCTTGCATTAATAATTTAAAAAATATATATATATGAGCATGATCTACATAAAATGTAGTGTGATGTGCATATTTTTTTGTTAATTTTTTTCGCATTATACAATTATTTATTATTTTTTGAAAGTGACCACATTTGATTTCAGCATCGTTTTAAACACATATTTGTCCACGTAAAGAATTTTTTTCTATTTTTTCAAAAATTGAAAAACCAAAGATACCCTTTTGAATAGGACATGTCGATATGTGATGTGTGCATTTTAAAGAATTTTTTGGCTGTGTATTTTTAACTCTGCGGATTTTTCTTTGAGCTGCTTCGAAATTGCAGTGTGGTTTTCTAAGTATAAGTTTTAGAAGTAATTAAAAAATAAATTTCATATGAATGCCAAAATGCGTGTATGATACGTCAATGGATAGAATATTCGTTGATGAATTTATCGGCATCAACTCCGCTCAGTTATGTGCTAGGAATGGCAGGGTTTACACCTCTGCAAGGCACAGGAAATTTTTCATTTGTTTGAATGTGGGCTAAGTCTGTTGTTTTAAGCGCTCGACCGAGGTATTAACCTCGACCGAGGTATTTAAATACCTCGGTGGAGGTATTAAGGAAACCTCGACCGAGGGTTTGTAAAGCCCTCGACCGAGGGTTTATCAAACCCTCGGTCGAGGTCCTTTAAAGAAAAACCCGGGAGTGAATTCAAACATTAATGACACTCCAACTACAAACTTTAATGTCTTTCCCACCTAAATTTTTAATCAAAATCTATATAAACATATAATTCATACTAAGCTAAGTCTCCTTCAAAATTGCCTTAGAATTTCATTGAAAAAAGTTTGTTTTGTCATACAAAGTTAGCATTGTAGATTGTTTTGCAAGTATCAATTTGGATTGTTGATCAATCACAATGGGAAGCAACCAACGTCGAACAAGAAGAAATGAAAAAAATCAAAACAAAATTGAAGAGAAAAGAGAGAAAGATAAACAAAGGAAGAGGAGAAAAAGAACAATCTTGAGAGAAGAAGAAATTCCAAATGAAGCTATGATGGAAGAAGCAAATCCCATTGATATAGGTATAATTTCAAAGTTATGCAATTTGATTTTCATTTTCATAGTTTACAATTTGATAGATTTCCCAGTTTACAATTTGATAGTTGATAAATTTCATAGTTTACAATTTCATAGTTGATAAATTTCATAGTTTACAATTTCATAAATTTCATATTCATGAATTTA
>LPNX010265348.1:0-24334 GCA_001517045.1 Pseudotsuga menziesii
CTTTGTTTCTTCACTTAAACCTTAGTCCTAACACCCTATGGTCTACCTACCCTAGTCCCAACTCCCAACCCGTGTGCAAAGTTTTTCCTCTCTACTTGTCACTGCTTAACAAAGAAACCCTCATGCTAGTGCTTAGAGTTCGCAACTCCATGAGTTTTGATCTCAGTGTTCATGAATCAGTGCTACTGCTCAATCAGCAACTCACTATTTTAGTTACATACTATAATCTATAAGTGCAACTGCGGTTACAAAACCGTGATTCTATTGTGTCACCATTGAAGACTGTAGTTAATCGCGATTGAGATTAAATTTATTTAAACAGTTGAGCTGAAAGTTGAAACAAACCCTGAGTTGTGTATTTTTAGTTCCACAATTAAATTGTTGATGTAACTTTTTATTTTATTTTGTATTATAGTTCAGTTATATATATATATATACTCGAATCTAAAGACAAATCTCAAACGAACCTCATCGAGAAGTTCGAATTCGAATCGAATCAAATGGTCCTCGAACTCGAATTCGAATTCGAACCATGTGACTTAGATGTAGTTGTTCAATAGTTTGGGATGCTTGTGGAATGGAGAAACTATACCTTATTGGGGTTATGAAATATGCAGGGATTATTGATATTCAATAGTTCAAGAAAGATCCGGGATCTGGAAGTTCAGTATCATACTTTTACGAGGGTTACAAGACATTTCATATGCTAATGATGTCCAATGATGTTGGGAAATTGGATTACAGTTAGAAAACTATACTTTTTGGTCGAACAAGGAGCAGCTTAAAGGAGTCTAAATGGTCTAAGAACTATTTTCAAAAGATGCAGCTTCTTCTGAAGAGTGTTTGGTTCTATTTTTAGTTATCCAAGATTCTTGATCAGTATTTGTATGTTTTCCGTAATGTAAATATTAAGAGGAGGTGTCCGAATGTATCGCTTCAATTTGTAATAAAATCATGTTGTTATTAGTAAACAAGATTAATAAGTGTTATCAATACAATCTGTTAGATAATGGTTGAGAGAATCTCTCAACCACTTCCTATATAAACTGGGAATAAGTTAGATCTCATAGCAACAAATATACCGGTGATTCATAATATCATGTATGTGGAATTTGTGTACATGTGTTTCTTCTAGTTAGCTGTTTTGAGATTCTTATATTGTTAAGGAATTGGGGAAGAGACAAAGGTAGAGAATTCTGTGTTCTTACAGATTTCTCATCAACTTGTGCCCAACCTCATCCCTTTGAACACATGCCATAGGTGTGAACCGGACCAGAGTGAAAATGGAACCTTGCATGACTGCTTAACACATCAACAATTGACGGTATGAGAATTGGAAAGCTCAAATTTTATTTGGTTTTCTTCCAGGTGACAATTATGAGCAAAATTGTAAGTCGGTGAAGCCAAGGATGGAAAATCTGAAAGCAACAGATAAGGCGTCACAAGCCAGGGTGAGAATGTGAGTTTTAGCTCAAAGTCACCGGATTTTTCCTAAATCCTCACATAAATTGCAATGGAGTTATTTGCAGCTAAAGAAAACATACGATTAAATTTTTAAAACGTAAATTGGCTATTACATACCTGATTGCATTTGGTCTGCCGCGGATATCCGCACCGAGTTTTTTGTCATGAAGTCTGTCGATAACTGCAGAAATCCGGTCCACAAGAGTTTTCTTTTTCTTGGTATTCGGTTCCTCTTTCTCGATAATTTTTTGTTCAGTGAACGAAGAGTACGACACGAATCGAACTGGGCATCTCTGAGCCTTGAAGAAGGCAAGGAATCTGTTTGAATTTTTCAACTGAATTCGACCCATAGTCTCCATGGGTTTATGATAGAGGCCTCCTCCACTGCACTTCAAACCTCTCAAATGATTTCAGAAGTATTTACAATCCATGGAGTAAGCAACCTTTCATAAAACCAAAACCGAAACCCCTGAGAACACTCGGTGAAATTATCATGCAACCAAATAAATCTTCATTTGAGATTGAATGGAAGGAATGAATAAGCGAAGTTCATTGAAATTTTTAATGTAAAATTGATTTTTATTGTTTTTAATTCGTATAGATTTAATTCAGATTCAGCACCAGAGGAATCTAATTACGGCATGTAATTATTTTTTTCATGTATATAAATTTTATTTTAATAAATTTGAATTTTTTTTGTTTACTTGATATTTGATACATATGACATTAACATGGTATTTTATCACTCTCTTCCAAAGACACTTACTATTTTTTTAATTTTTTTTCACACGGAAAGATAGCCTTATATTAAAGTAAAGTTGTATCAAATAACAGCAGGTTACAAAAGTAAATAGATTTTGCCTTAGGTACCCACATAGCAACTGAAAGTCCAAACTAACATCCAACTAGTAACCCAAAACTACAAGAAATCAAATAAGCAAGTTGTCTTAACATACAGACTATAAATAAGTCACCCACATATGGCCAAACAAAACAAGTAAACACTAGTGTCTCATATTGATCACCAGCACTACGACAGCAACCATGCCAAAACACGACAACAGTCAAATGACAAAATGGCGAAACCACCAATCGACCATAGACTGCGTAGAGCAGAAAGAATGTTCAAGGACTAATATACTTTCAACACGCCTTCATGAATCACAGAGTCACTGACTAATTCTTTCCAAAATATGGAACCCGGAGTCATCCCCACGGCTTGCTTTGACAATGCATCCGCCATAGTATTGTATTCCAGATAAACATGGGAGAGCTATAAGGATGGACACGAGTCCAGCAAACCACGAACACGACGAAGCCAATGATGGAGAGAAAGAGACAAAAAAGACTGGCGATGTAAGGACCAGTCTATAATCACCTTGGAATCACCCAATATAAGCTGCAAAATCACTTACTATTGCATATGCTATAAAGATAAAAATTGAATAACATTTATCTGAAGAAAAAAAAATAACATTACACAATGAAAGGTTATCCAAATATAATGTCTATCAATCTTTTTCAATTTTTTTTAATTGTGGTTTACTATTCTCAAAGGTTACGTTCATGAAAAGAGAGACACCTACTATTCACGAATAATCAATTATCTTTAATGTCTAGCATAACATGTAGCTAGCTAGATTTGAATGTATGTGAGAAGCTATTCTTTAATATATAAATTATTTAAAAAAAAAAATCATCACCATTAAATCCATTATATATATATATATATACTTTCATATTATTATACCTCAATGGGCTAGCTCAAGTGGTCTAGCGTTGTAAGTTGTGAGCAGAATGTCTTGGGGTCAAATCCTCGGGTGGCTATCCATTGCTATATAAAGGCCCCACAACTAAGAGTATATATATATATATATTGAAAAAAATATAAACTTCTAAACTTCCATAATGGAAAATTAAAAAAAAATATCAATTAAATCTTATTTGATTTTTTAAGGGTTAAGTTTTCTTAAAAGTTAAGAGGTTATCAAGCTTTTCCTATCTTCCTTATTTGATTTTTTAAAGGTTCAGTTTTCCTAAAAGTTAAGACGTTATGAAGCTTTTCCTATTATCGACATAATTCATTCTCTTTGAGTTCATAGTTTTTGAAATGACACGGTTGTACCTCCACAATAAATGAGTGTTACATATGTTAAAGGATTGTATATATAAATACATATTTTGAATTTCTTTTGACAAACTAAAAAATCCAATTCTATGGTACATGTATGCATTGATTATCCGTGAGAGGAGGGGAGGGATGAGGGGCTTTCTTCAAGACTCTAGTGAAAGAAAGAGATTATGATGTGGTAGATGAATAAGCATGTGACACTAGAACAATGGGTTGTCTACAAAATATGGATGAGGATGGAGCTAGCTTGGGATAGCCTAGGATTTATGAATACTTAGGCTTGGCGTTGCAAGCTTCAATTTAGCTATGGATGGTGAGATCCTACTCGTGGATTACTTTGAGGACTCTCTCTCTCGGAGGATTACATTTTTACCTCCCCACCTCTCTCTAGGTCCATGGTATCGATCAAAGTCATGAGGTAGATCATGATGACTACTTGGCAACGATGAATAGTAAAAGTGCTCTCAGGGATTGTTATGTTCCTACTATCTCATCATACCAAACTCATTGTAGAGCCTATACCAAGAGCACGATGGATCAAGTGTTGAATTATGAAGATGGGAGAAAGGCAAATTTGGCATCATTGATAGTCCTTCAACACAAATTATACATGTGTATTATAGAATACCTTTTTCTCCTTGGGAATCATTTGATCGTCTAATTCAAGGTTTTGGTCAAGTGACTTGAAGTCACACTGAGTCCTCCCTAGGGTTTATGGGTGGTCAAATTTGTCTAAACAAGTCACACAATCATCATCCTAGGGTTTCATCTCAAGGTTGGAAGAAACTATGCAAGGTTATCTAATCCCATGGTGGTGGTGTTTCCTTGGTGGTTGGTGAGGACGTTAGTGTTATGTAAACAATTGAGTTGGAGGGTCGAACTATGGTGGGAAAATTCTCTAGTCAATGGTTCTTCATGGATACCTTGAATGTTTTGACACAAAATATGTGGGCTCTATTGGTTGGCTATAGCTCGATTGTTCACCTTTTGGCTTGGGTATGGATGGGGTTCATATTTTGTTGTAAGGAAGTTGCATTGTGGATACTAAACTAGTGTTGGTATTTGGACAAGAACTTATTGGTTCTCAAACACTAGCATCCCCAATTCAATGTTTGGGAAGAAATTATCCCCTGCACTTCTATTTAGGTTAAGCTACCTCGATTGTCGATTGAATTATGGAGGGAGGAATGGTTAAAAGAGATAAGGGACACCTTGGGTAAGTACAGTGAAGTGGACAATAGTTTTATTAACAGTCCTGCTCACTTTGTGGCTCGTATCTTTGTTGAAATAGATGTTCAGTGAGAATTTTTTAATTGATGGAGTTGGTGATCGGGGAAAGATCCTACATTCAAACCTTGGATTATATCAATATATTGTTTTATTGTGCTTGTTGTCATCACTATGGCCATGTTTTGGCTTATTGTGATTTAAATTTTCATAAGGTGGTGTGGAATCCCAAGAGTCAAGAAGTGTCAGGGGAGAAAATTAAAATTCAAAGTGTGCTTGAAGGACTCCTAAGGGTACAATAAGATTATGAGGGTTTTGGTTGGTTTGACTAGTGTGGAGTTGGTGGATATATCTAATGTACAATTGACAGGTTTCCCTACTAAGGAGTTGGTAGTTGGGGATATGTTATTCCCATTTACCATAGAATATTGTTATCATGAAGCACGACGGGACATCACAAGGGAGGTGTTCAATGACTTGGACATATCCTTAACTCAGTTGGATCATTTGGAGGCTATCTAGAAAGCTGATAAAATTGTCGTCGAACATTCGTGTAAGATTCCTGTGGAAGATTTTCCCTCTTCTATTCTAGATAACTATTGACCTCTCCTTGTAGTCTCTCATTAGACTTCGGGTTTTCATTGTACTACACCTACTTATTCAAATTCGGGACATGCTATTAGTTCCTAATTGGTAGTATGGTAGGAAGAAGGTAATTATTCTATAGGATTATCAGTTGATTCAAAGTTTTATATTTGGTCCTTTCATCCCACTGGTTCTAACCATGATGTTCATACTTCCTCATCCCAATGTTGTGGTCCTTAACAATTGAGACAAATACCTCAAATTTAAGATTCAACAGTCTTTGGGGGGTTGGGGTTGGACCTTTCAAAGGATTTTAGTGTTCCTAAGGTGGGGAGGAAGTCTACATTTAAGGATGCACAAGAGCATGTAAGTAGGGAAGGAGATCATGGTAGGAAGAAGTTGATCTATGGGGTACTTAGAGTAGGGAAAACCACTTCGTCAACCTCGTGATGATGGTCATGTCAGTAAAAATTAGAGGCCTAGGAGGGCAAGCCAAAACACTTTCACTTAAGCATTTAGTGGACATGGAAAACCTGACTTTCTTTTGATTTAAGAGATTGTGATTACAAGAGAGGCTTTGGTTGAGGATATTAGGAAATGTTTTCATGGATGGGATTTCATTGCTTTGGACTTAGTGGGTAATTCAGAGGGAGGTTTTATTGGTTTCAATAATAGTCTCATGATGGTTAATTGTTTTGTTGTGTGCTTAGGTTGGTGCATCGTAGTCCACACCAAGAGCATGGATTACACTCTTTTTATTCTCAATTTGTATGGAACTTACAATGGTAAGTAGGCCTTTTGGGACCATTTGTTTTCATTGCACTATTTTAAGGTAGACAATCTCATTGTTTGTGGGGATCTTGATTCGACAGTGAACTCAAAGGAGATGTGGGGAATTTTTGCTTGGGAGGATTGATTAGCTCATTAATTTATTGATAAGTTTGAATTGGTAGGCTGGGTGGATGTAGAGCCTATTCAAATCAGGTCGACCTAGAGTAATAATAGATCGAACATTAATGGTGTGCAAAGTTACTTGATCGCTTTCTTGTACACGATAATATTCTCCAGGAAGTGGAGCGATATTAGGCATGGGTAGTAGAATACAGTGCTCCTATCACTTTTCAATATTTCTTCAGCTCAGATCTAGTGTGGATAAACCAAGGCCTCCTCTTAAGCATAATCTGAGTTGGGGTAAGGAGGAGGAGATTCAAAACAATGTTAAGAGCACTTGGAAACATGTCTTGTTGAGTATGGATGATAGTTTTGGTGCACAATTCGCTTAGTCATCGAAAACACTCAAAGAGAAGGTACCTTTGTGGACTTTGGAGCAACATAGGAAGCATGATGGATTGATTTTGGAAGTCTAGAGGGAAATGAAACAGGTCATGTTGTCCCTTAATGTTGGAATAAGAGATAGGCATACTCAGGAACATATTGTTAATATTGAACAGAGGAGGAACAAACTATTGTTGGGGAGAGAGAACGAGTGGATGAAGAAGAGTCGAGCTCTTTGGATGTCTTCTAGAGATCATAATATTTTTTTTCATAATTATGCTAGATTTAGATGTAGTCATAACACCATATGGGAAATGAAAGACATGGATGGTCATCTAGTTCATGGTTTCAATGAACTTTCTCGGTTGGGTGTAAGTCATTTTCAATCTATATACATTGAACCTCCAAGATCTAATTTAGGAGAAATTATGAAATCAATGGATTTATTTCCTAAATTTGTTGAGTAGGATGAAAATGAGGATAGTTATAGGCTGATGACTAAGGACGAAATATGAGCCCTACTTTTTTCATTCAGGAAGGATAAAAATATTGGTCCATATGGGTGGTCAGTTGAGTTGTTCATTGATTTTTTTGAAGTCATAGGTGATGATTTGTTAAAGATGGTCAAGGAGGTTAGGTTGATATGGAAGATGCAAAGTAGATTCAATTCTATATTCCTAGCATTTATTCCTAAGATGGACTATCCTTGTTCATTTGATGATTTCCATCCAATATCACTTTGTAATTGTATATACAAGGTTCTCTCAAAGCTAATTGTGATATGTAGTAAGCCACTACTCCAAAGGGTTGTTTCATTGGAGCAATTTGGTTTTTTGAGAGGTAGGTTGATCCATGAGGCCATTGATTTGGTCTAGGAGGGTTTCGAACACATGATTAATACCTCTCATAATAATTTTATGGGCATCAAGATGGATTTGTCTAAGGCTTACGATTGGGTTTCGTGACTATACTTGAGATTCCTATTATTTCATATAGGATTTAAGCTTCATATTGTAAAGTGGATTATGGGTTTTGTTTCCACCTCTTCATTTTTTGTTTGAATTAATGGCTCTAGTTCTGAATTTTTTAAGCCCTATAGGGAATTGATACAAGGGTACCCACTATCCCCTTATCTCTTTTTACTAGTGATTAAAGGTTTAATCAAGGCAATTCTTGTTGCTGGGAGACATAGGAAGATTCATGCGATCTATATTGGGAGAAGTGAACTACTAACGATTTATAAACGATGTACTGCTCTTCTACTTATGCAACTCTAAGGAGGAAGGTAGACAATATAATGGTATTTTGTATATGTTTTGTAAGGCTACGAGAATGGAGATTAATCATGATTAGTCAATGTTGTAAACTTGTATATACCTTAGGAGGCATCTTGGTATAGGAATATTTGGGGTAGACACATTCCCTACACTTCTCATCTTTTGGATGAAGGTGTTAAATATCTAGTGTATACCTTTAAACCCAATAAGTATAGGAAAGCATACTCGTGTTGGCTTGTTTCGAAGATTGGACACAAAGAGAACTTTTGGTGCAACTGTTGGAATTCTAGAGGAGGGAGGCTAGTTCTCATAAAGTCTGTTCTCGAAGCCATTCCTATATATTGACATCTTATGGCACACAACCTAAAAGGAATTCTTTAACAAATATGATACATATGCTGCAATTATTTTTGGAAGGGAAGTTGTGAATATAAGGGTTCCCACTTAGCCACATAGAAGGTCATTACATCCCTAAAGGAATAGGGTTGTTGGGGGTTAAAAAACATCTTTATTCTTAATTAATATCTTGCTACAAAGTTGATATGAAACTTCTCGTCTTAGGACAATTTGCAGAGTATTGATAGCAAAATATATTGCTCCCAATTTTGTATTATATTGGATTAGGAATCGTAACATTTCTATATATAATGCTTCAAATCAATAGAAGGCCTTGTCCTTGACCTTCCTTGTACTTGCTCGACATTTGGCTTGGAAAGTTGGCTCAAGTGATTTGGTCAGAGTTGTTATGGAGAAAATATACCTCTAGCTTGGGGTAGACCACAATAGACGGAGTGGCACTAGAAATCAACTCTAACTCAAATATGCCATATGAATGTAAAATGACAACAATGAAAGAAAATGCACATACCTCAATCGGAAGTTCGAATAAGACCACTGTTGAGCTTTTGATCCAATGCTTGCAACCTACAACTTGTCCTCAACAACAAATGTATCCAATCATATAATGTATATATAAAATGTTAGCACTTACTCTAACATAATCCATTTAACATGTATGAATCAAATATACCCATGGAAATTAATACAAGCATTTGCACATGAGTTTGGATGAGAAAAGAGTGTCAAAAACATAAGTACAAAGTGACAACCTCTATCGGCAACTGGTTGGAATCGAGAAACCAAGTTCCTCGACCTAGGCCTCCACTTCAATCCTCCATACAAAGGAAGTCTCACAAAGACAATGGAGATCTTGGGAGATTAACATAAATGGTTCAATCAACAAGGATAAAGAGATGCAAACCCAAGGCAATGGAAATGGGGCAAAATTTCACTATAGTTTCCTCACTCTCAAAGTTTCTCCTCCTCCATTGCATCACAATAGCTCAATATATAGCCCTTGAAATGGGAATAGAGGGTCAAATCGGAGCATTTTCCAGCATATGCTAGGGACAAGGATCGTAACCACCATGACTTGGCATGGAAAATATGAAATATTTTGAATTTTGAGCACAAAACCCGATGTACATGGGATGTAATGGAGCAGGATGCGTGTACAGATGCTGTATAATTGTTCACATGCGTGTATCATAAAAATTGACCTTTTTAGGGTTTTGCTAAAGCATCAGGAATCTATTGAACAAGGGGGATATAGTGAGTTTGCATAGAGACAAGGGTAGGCCATCAAGGCATGATGCATAAGGTGTGGCAAATCATGCTATAACAATAATGGGCATCGACGCTATTATGGTTTGTAGGTCTAACATATTTGTCCCTAATGAAATTGCCCACAATTTTCAAGTTTGGGGATGTTGCACCTTGAACAAATTTGTTAATCCATTAACTGCCAACTTTTGGAGACAAGGATGGATCAAGGCCCAAGACTTGGGTTTGGCTAGTGAGTGGGTTGTGCATTGGGATAAGTATCTGTGTAAACTTATAAAGGGCCACATCTAAATTTGTGGATGAGGCAGATGAGATCGTTTAAGTATAGAACCAGGTTGGGGGTCAATACACAACAAAACTTGGTTACTCGACATTAATTGGAAGGGAATTTGTGAATCCATGCTAGTGGTGGAAAAAATTATGGAAGATGGCAACCCCTCCCAAAAGTGTGTGTATATATATATATATATATATATTATTGTGGATGATCTTGAACAAGAGGGTACTAACTTGGGATAGAATGCAATGAAGGAATAAATATGGTCCAAGAATATGTATACTTTATAGAGGACACGAAGAAAGAAATGAACATCTTTTTTCTCATTGGACCATATGCTTGGCATGTGTGGAAAGAGGTATAATTTCAGTTAACTCTAAAGAATCTGCGGGACAAGGAAAACATAGTTGATTGTTTCTATGAAATTTTCACTCACTGGGAACTCAAAGGATTTTGATCGCTCTCTTACTTGCTTAGTTGGGGATTTGTTTATCCCATAAATCTCATATATTTGAAGAGAAGTAGATCCCCGCTTTTAATATCTCTTCACAAACAATTGTGTTGCTAGCATCTTACACCCCGGCCTTTGTTTCCAAGCATAGGCTCACACTTGGAGAGGTGATTGTAAACAAAAATTTTGCTTGGAGTTATTTCAATGGGGCTTATCAAAATTCAAGACATAGTTGTAGTATTGGATTTGTGTTATATATCTCCAATGGACATTATTTTACATGTAAGGCATGCTTAGTGGCAGGGGCAAATAATATTGGTAAATCCAATGCTTTATTATATCTATTGAAATTTGGATATTACTCATATTCAAGTTTTCGAAGATTCTATTTTGACAATTCAGTGGGTGAAAGGTGAGATTCAGATCCAGAGTACTATGATGAGTCATTTGGTTGTGTATTTGAAGGATATCATTGCATTATTTCAACATATGAGCTATATATACATTGTTTCCCAAGAATTGAGTACATTTGCAAACTCTCTCTCTAAGGAAGCATTACAAATGGAGTTTGGTCAGTTGTTTATTAAGGAATACAAAGATGGATAGCATGTCTTTGTTAAGGCAATGAATTTTTTTTAATCTTGGTAGGAATATGTTGAATAGTTTTTGAACTATTAGGCACTCTATTGGTATGACAAGGGAAGGGAGGCTTTAGTATAACACAAAAACCTTTTGGGGATCTATATTGATGTTGGTTGTTATGTGAGACATTTTCTATTTTGTGCTTATAGCATCATATCATTGATGTGCCATGGCACCTAATGATTGTATTTTCCATTTTTGCTTGAATATAAAAAAAAATTCTTGGAAAAAAAGTAACATTAATTATTATTTATTAACTTCATAGTCACAAAGCATAAGCATTGAGTTTGCTACATAAACAATGGATGAATAGGAAATGGGTAGTGCTCTTAGTGTTAAAGTTGGTAATGCTCATGGTAGAAATGCATATGGAATTGGAAATGCTTGAAGTTGTTTTGCATTTGTTTGGATGCACATGTGGCCACCTATGTGCATCGTCCATTTTGGGTCAATCAATAAATTCATTTTGTGTACACATGTTTGGTGCACCTATCTATTATTCTACAAGTGCTTTTTTTGTCATTAGATTAATAGTAATTGATTTGGTAAGTTGGTTGATTGAAAATAACTGGAAGTTGCCTACAATATAAGCAAACCTTACATGACAATGATTCATACATATATATATGAAATGTAGGAACATAACCCATTACTCATTTTCATTTAGTGTTGAGCCATGTGTAAAAGACAAACAACGATGGTTTCAAATTGCTCAAAATCATCCATCTAACACCTGATTTGCTAATAGTTAGTAAGCATCTGCAATATGACCCCTTTCATTGTGTTTTCTTCACACTTTTACAACCAAGAAGCTTATATAATAGAAACAAGCACGAACACCATGTTGCATTTTACAACTAGTGGCATTGTACATTCAATTGCAAATTTGCATGCAATATATGCATTGGTGGTTAATTTTATCCCTTGGTATAACATACTTACTAAGAATCTCAAAATGCCATGTGCTAGATTACACAACATTGGTGGGTTTTAGAGGTCTCCCACTTGGCTTGATTTCAGTGGAGTTTAGAATGCTTGGCACTTATATGATGTTCCATTAGTCATGGTATTATGTTTGCACAATGATACTATATAATGGAGAAATGAGTATGGTAATGAATGGAATAATTCATAGTGCTTACAATCATTTGTTAAGATCGTGGCAATGGTGATGTCTTGGGCATCAATGCATTTAGTAAATGACATATTTGTCCTATTGATGTTCATTTGTTGTTGAAGCTACATTAGGTGTAGTCATAGGAAGAAAGCATTTAGATAGGATCAATCTCTTTGTCTTTCATGGACGAAAAATGTGAATCCAAGGTAAGGACAACTCCCACTCTAGAGTTCCATATAATTTTCATTGTCTTTTAGCTATGTTCTTGTACTCACAATCATTCCTTGGAAAAAAGCGTAACTTTATTTGATAAAAAACAAAATTACATATGTGAAATACATGTTTCCATGTATTTCTCATATACTATGCTTATAAATGCTCATGATAAAAAAAATAGGATTAGAAACTATCAACTTTAGAGCTGCCACTGATACCCCATAGGTCCATAAATATACATTGAATATGACCAGCATGAGCAAAAAACAACATCACGTCGATAACTAACATATCAAGCTGAAAAATACAAGTGATATAAGCAATAGCCGAGACTAAATAAAATATGAGCATAATATGTTTGATAATCGAGCTAACATATCAAGAAGAACATAACCTGAAAGATACCCCCAGCCGATAAACTAAGTGCAAAAACAAAGCAAACTAGTTACAGGCAGCAAGAGGGATCAATCCCTCCATAAAAGGTCCAAAGTAGAACTCATAAAANATCCCCCCAGCCGATAAACTAAGTGCAAAAACAAAGCAAACTAGTTACAGGCAGCAAGAGGGATCAATCCCTCCATAAAAGGTCCAAAGTAGAACTCATAAAAGTTTCCATTGGTGCTTTGAAATCAGCCATGCCCCAAAATCCAATTGAATGCCTTCTTTAGATAAAATGTATGCTTTTGAGTTGCGCTCACTGTAGACATGGCAAGAAGTACAAACGTCAAAATAGTCCATAATACATAGAACTTCTTCAAAAAGGGCATGTAAGAGAAAATCATGGCATTGTTGAGCACAACATATCCAATTTATAACATTCATGGAATCACTAAAAATATGGATGGAGGAAACACCTTTTCCCCCAACAAAGAGCAAAAGAAGTTTCAATGACATTAGTTTTGCATAGTTATTTGTTCCCCCCTCATACACTGTTATTCTCCTGGGAAGCCCAATCAAAGAAATCCCAAGGTTAATATTTATCAACTTATTATTCCTGAACAACATGAATCAAGGCCTCCTCTTTTTCTTGCAAAAAGTGTGTTATGATGCTAATCCCCTGTGCAAAAATTATGACAGGGACCAAGGGCTTGTCTTGGAAATTCAACTTATCTCTGGAAAGTCAGATGCCCCAACTGATAATTAGGGGAAGAGATTTGACCATCTGATCCTTTGAAGTTGCACACCATTCCTTCCAGGCTTCCTCCACAGAATTCCCATGCCAATTATAGTTGAGGACCAGTTTCACAAAACATTCTTTCCATACTAGAGCAGTAAAAGGGTAGGAGGTAAATAGGTGGGCAATCGGTTCCTCATTTTCTTTACACAAGGAGAACCACCCTGGGCTCTCCAACTGTCATTTGATGTGTGTGTGTGTGTGTGTGTGTGTGTGTGTGTGTGTGTGTGTGTGTGTNATGAGAAGCAATATTAATGTCTTTTTTTCATTTTGGAAAATAATCTTCAGCAATGTCCACTATCTCATTTAAGATTATTTTTCATTGCCATCCTATGCCACAACTCATGTCTATCACATTTTAGATTATTTATTTATTACTATTTTAGCATTGCATACTATGTGGGGTCCAATAATGTACTAGTAATTTGTCAATTGTTATAATTTGTTAAATTATATTTAAAAAATTATGTTTCAATAATTTAATTTCAATGAAAGTAAATTGATACAAGAGTTATGAATAAAGTGTTTTTTTTCAAAGATAGTAAAATCTCTCATAGCTCAATTGTCAAATTGTTATCCACAAATGTGAGTTGACTCATCACCATTATTCAAGGAAAACCATGTCACATGAACTAACTTGGTAGTGGTCTGTAAGGGGGAAAACTACTAGTTCTTCTAGATACCTCTAGGTCTTGGGTCATTAACTTGTCTACTTACATCCAAGGAAGACGAGCTCTTAGCCAATTAGAAACAATTTTAGGTCTCACTCCAAGACCATTATCAATAAGTTATTTACATAAACAACATTACTTTGTTAATAATTATTAATGATCAACTAAAATGTTATTTTTCAATAATTTAATTTTAAAAAACATGTATCTTTTGAGAATACTAAGTTCACAACAAGAGTATTGGAATGTGTGTCTGGTGACCATTAATTTTTTGGAAGTTTCAACAATGTTTCCTTGCAATGAGTTCTCGCCTTTATTAATTATTGTCTAAGTTCACATTCACATTATCTTAGAGCATGCAACAATGTTGGCCATATCGTTTCCAACAATAATGATAGACAAATTACTTTCAAGGAGATGAACCGATCTTCCAAAAAGGATGGACTCTAGTATCGATCCCACACCAAAACATGGAATGCAACATGCAAAGATGTACATAATGTGACAAGTTCATCGATTGAGAATACAATTTGATTCCAATGTATGCATATTATATGAATTTTGAAGCAAGTATTATGTCCATGTTTATAGTATTTACAAACAAAACTATTATGCCCTTCAACCTTGATCAATGAAAGAAACTTTTATTTTTATATAATGTTGGTGGGAATGCTGAAAAAAACATGATGGTAATAATATGGTTTGCATTTATATTGATTTATAGTGGATAACCCTTAGTTGAATCCAATTGTTACCCCTCATATTGTATGGGGGTAATCCAACTATAACGACTTCATTCAAGTTTTTGACCTCAACAAAGCATAATCATTTGCACATGGTCTAGAGTTCCTTGCTTGTTGTCTAAGTTCAGTTTCACATTATCTTAGAGCATGCAACAATGTTGGCCATATAGTTTCCAACAACAATGATAGACAAATACTTTCAAAAAGATGAACCTGTCCCCCAAAAACGATGGAGACTAGTATCGATCCCACACCAAAACATGTAATGCAACATGCAAAGATGTACATAATGTGACAAGTTCATTGATTGAGGATACAATTTGATTCCACTGTATGCATATTCAATGAATTTTGAAGCAAGGATTATGTCCATGCTTATAGTATCTACAAACAAAACTGATATGCCATTCAACCTTGATCATTGAAAGAAACTTTTATCTTTATATAATGTTGGTTAGCATTCTTAAAAATAAAACATGACAGTAACAATATGGTTTGCATTTACATTGCTTTATGGTGGATAACCCTTAGTGTTTTATGGTTTTCATTTTATGGTGGATAACCTTTTGTTCGTTTTTTTATGGTTTTCATTTTATGGTGAATAAACCTTGGTTTGTTATTTTATGGGAAAAAGTGACCACTTAGATTGTTGAGAAGACTATTCAACATGGCCACCTACTTGCACCAAGAACAAGAAAGGATGCATAGCAGTAAGTGCCTACTAAGTAGAAGGTTAATTTATAAACTTAAATACGAGGGTAGAAATTGAAGTTCTAAACACAAATACACTTGGTTTGGTTTGCATACTACTCAACGTACTTGGCCTAAGCACACTGATAACACTATATTGCGTATCCTCAAGTGATTGTTTAAACTTGTCAATGGCAACATGTGATGTTAGGAAGTGCAAAATTCATTGGATTATTAGTTCCACATATTATAATCTACTAACACTAAAATAATATATAATATACTAACATTAAAATAACTAGTAACTACAAGTAATGGCCTTAACGCTTGAGTTCACTCCACATTCTCGGGATGGGAATCTTTTTATGTTTTACACTTCTGCAAAAGTGGTGGGGACAATTTTTATTTAGGAGAAGACTGAGGTATTTAGAACGTTGAAAACAATTGAAATAGTTTGAATGGTATAATGGAAAAACACTTGGGTTAATGAGAGCTTAAAACTTGGATGGGACATCTCAACTCTTTGTCTTTTATTGCAAGACATCTCAACTCTGTCTTTTATTGCAGTTAGTGATTGCATATTATATACTTGTTGAATTGAAATTTGACACTTTAAATTGAAAGTATGGTTGGCTATGACACTTTAAATTGAAAGTATGGTAGAATTTTCTATTGATCAAATTGCGAATTGCAATATAAAAAAATCCATATTTATAAATTGTATTCCTTTCAATACAAGCTTTACACATGTATGGAAACTATAAAAGATGAGAATCTACTATGTTATCATAGATCTTGTAGTTGGTTTGTAGAGTAATCTTATACAGAAAGGCAGAGGGGACATGAAACTAAAGCCATGAATTATGAAAACCCTAACCCCCAAAAGATGGATGGTTGTCACGTCAGTTATGACTTCTTTCGCTTTATGCCACCGGAGAAGCCTAAGTGACAATGGGGAGACCCAGACCTATCCTGAAAATACAGACCTAAAGCAAGTCACTAGGATAAACCCTGAAGAAGAATATGTAAGGTGAATGCTTTAAACCCTCTATTTAAGAGATAAGTCACAAATTATGGAATGTTCGAGCACGGGTGTTTAAGGACGATAGAGATATTACTCGAACAAAATAGATCAGTGACTTAAGGAATTACAATCAAATCTAGGGTCAGTGTGTTGGTTCAAATGATCAAACCTGGGACCCTAGGGGGATTTAAGCATACTAATGAGAAATTCTCAGGATGAGGTTGATATGGAGAATTAAAGCTTTCCACACACTAACTTGGATGGAAGATTCAACAATGATAGAAAATCCAAGTAAAAATCGAAAGAGGACACACAAGGAAACTGACTGCCAAACTAAGAGAGGCGCTTTCTCCCTAAGGATCAGTTCCTAGAGATGGGTAGATGGATTCCAATGATTACGCATGTGAGGGAGATGGGTTTTCTCGAGATGATCGACAAAACCTAGATCGCTAAATTTGCATATTCCCAGTGTAATTCGATCTGGTGATTCTTCCTACTTCCCAATGAGGGGTTTTTTAGTAAAATGGTGATGGGAAAAACATGAAAAAAATCAGAGGACAGAGAACTTACTTGAAAAACGTACTTGGATCATGTTTATAAGGTCCTGCATGATTAAGAATGGTTTCCTTCCAATCAAAAGAGAGTTTTGAGCAAGATCTTGATGAACTGGTGCTTCAGTCAATGCCCTTAGCGCCCCCTTCAACCTGCCAAGCCAAAGAATTCAGTTAGAAAGACACATAAACGAGATTCACAATGTAAATAAAGTACAGGAAACGAGAAATCATGAAGAAGTAATCACTCCTTGATAACCAAAAACCGAGTGTCGGCGCAGAGTGAGTCCCCCCACCAGTGTGACTTCCTCAAGTGCGCCTCCTTCAACCTGCGAATGGATGGGTGCAAAAAAACATAAAAAATCTATGCTAGATTTATCTCAGTGCAGAAATATAACAATGCCAGTAATAATCTCATTCATTCATCAAACAAGATACAAGTGTGCAATCCCAAAAAATCTCTTTACTCATTAGTTGAGTGCTAGAGCTCACGGTTTATAATGGGGGAATCACCTCTCTTAAATAGCTTGAGAGTGTGTCCACATTTTACCTAACTATCATTCGAAAGTTGAGATTAAGACATCATCAATGGTGGAGATCATCAATACAAGGATCAATACATGGATCAAGATGACCACATCAAAGTGGGGCACACTTTTGCTCGAGGATGCCTCCCTAAGGTGGAAACCATAACATAACATAAGATACAACATGATAGTACATCAAAGGGGGTCACTAGGGGCTTAATTCACCCTATGCCCCATTACAACCTGAGAACATAAGATATAACCATATAATACATCAATTGACCAAGTGAGGGGTGCCCCTTGGGGGACATCCTCACTGGCTAAGCCAAACAAAAATAATCCCAGACCAAATGCTGACTGGAACTGCTGAAGAACCATCCAAGGAGACAAAATACGTCATCTAAGAAGTTTCCCTACCATTTCTTTGACCCAACAGGTCAAATCAATTTTTTCAGTGAATTTCCTAGTTCATTTCTAGTGGTCATCCTCTGAAACAGAATGAAATCATCATAACTCTGTCCAAGCTGAGAATTGGGGAAAAATAGCTATACCGATTGATCTGGAGACATAGAATAATGGTATAAGTGACTATTCATACCCCCTGGAACACTGCAATACTCTAGGATAACCAAAAAGTCTGCAATCTGTAATAAAAGTTGATCATTTGGCCAATAATAAAGTGATAATAATCACAAATAATGAGATCCAAGGCCAAACTCTGAAAATTGAGACCACATTGTTGCTCCTAGGCAAGTCTGGAGAAAATATAAGCATTGTTGTTTTTTTAGTCACTGCCTTGGGAACCGTGTTTGACTTGGTCAACTGGGTTGACCAAGTCAAAGTACCCTAACTAGAGGTGAGATACTGTACCAATATGATCTTGCATGCATCCAAGATAAGAAATGCTCCAACGATGTATATCAAAATCCAACTTAAATCATGTTATTCATAAGCATGGTGACAGTAATAATAAGTATGATATACTTGTGCCTTTGAAAGGTCTTAGAGCCTTTTGGAAGTCTCCTGTACATGTCATGCTTACAAAGTTTAAACAGCGCGCTAATGTTGGGTGAGGGTGGAAAACAAGGCTAAGGTAAAGGAAGATGATTTGTAGTTAACTTTGACCATATGGTCTCTCCTAATGATAACAATTACACACAACCACAATGACATATACATGACATATGAACAATAGGGGATGGTGGTGTCTCATAAGTGGATGAGCTGATCTGAAAAGAGGCCATTCAACTCTAACAACATGTCTACGACTCACATCCAAGCTAAGAAATAAGCTCCATGAGGATCTTTACTAGGACCCTTGCGTTGCGTACACAAGAAACTGTAGTGAAGAGATCCTAGGGGACACTATGAATTAACGATCCCTTGCCCCATCTCACATCAAAACTCGTAGGCTCCGTGACGAATTAATCATTGCATTTCAATAGTGGTCAGCAGTCTTTAGATTTAGCATTTATTTATCCATTGCTTTTAGGCCTTTCACAATTTTACTTTATAGCCCTTTTGAATTGTGTCTAAAGATACAGTTTGCATTACTTTGAGGGCTTTGCATTTCAACAGATAGAACTTATAGCACATAATGCATGTAATGATGGTAGACATATTGCTTTGAGTTTTAGCTAACACTCTTCAGGAAACCAGGGGGGAATATCTATAGTCAGGACCAAACATCGGGGGCAACCAACCAGAGAGGTCAAGGCTTCAAAACCCAACTTGCCTAAGCTCAGGAACCAACACCAACAGGTTCTCCTAGCGCAGAAGGATCAAGACGTCGACAAGTTTAGTTGCACAACTCAGAGCCGCGCCACATAACAACATGGGATCCATCATGCATATGGGTCAAAGTGGGGAGAGTGATCTTCAATCTCATAGGTCTCAATCAAACCAAATCCATGGGATGAGAATCAATCATGGATGAACTCGATGGACGGGGACAAATGACACATGGAACCAACATATCACTAAGGTTTAAGATTTGCATAAAGCATGGCATGAGCAACAGTCTTCAACATTGAGTCCTTTGATCAGTCTTAGCACAAGTTCAAGCATTCGTATATATATAAGCATGGGTCACCATGACCAACCTAACAAGACAAGCCTAGGTGTTTAATATATATCACATAGCAAAAACAAACCAATGAAACATATACCTGATCTCACCATATATATCTGTCTCCATCTGATAAGCCCCTCAGTAACTGTGTGTACCATATCTGCTCTGCTACTCTACTCAAATGAACTAGGTCATCATTGAAAGCATCTCAATGGACTAATGAATCTCTGTCTTGACAATGAAACACTGTTGAACAAGGCTCTAAAATGGTTGAGGCTAAACTGATCCATGCTAAAACCCATGTAAATGAATAGTTCAGAAAAATAAAAAGATAAATTAGTATGCTGCATCATGGTAGCCCAGCTGAAAATGTATATGTGATAACATGTTCATGCTTTGACATAACTTGAAGGAATCTCATCATGGTAGCCCAGCTGAAAATGTATATGTGATAACATGTTCATTCTTTGACATAACTTGAAGGAATCTTATTACACGAATGAAAAAAAAAGGTGGCCACAAGAAGCTCATTATGGTGCCTTTTATTTCCAGATGACATCATGTTTTAATTAATTGAATTAAAATTCAAGGTGAGGTTTTGAATTCATCTGATTCGAAAGTGGAGTTTAGCATGGCCAGGCTGAAAGCATGAACAAAACACTACTTCACGAAGATAAATACTCAGCCTGCTGCAGAGCATTCAATGCGCCTGCAGCAGGCATGCGCGCCCTTGAATTCGTAACAGTTTTAATCAAAGGGTTAACATGCCTGCTGCAGACACATTCTGCAGCGTTAAATGCTCTGCAGCAAGCTGAGTATTTATCGCCCTACTTCACATCCTATCTAGAATCGTTTGCACAGCACGGTGGGATTGGCATTATAACATCTAGATGGCTGACAAGGAGTCATATCAAGAAGGTAATGACAAAATGCAATTTGGTGTTTATAACGATATTTCACATAGACACTCGTAGCATGCTGTAACATCCATGGAGGAAATTGAAAAGACAATTGTGGAATATGCATACAGTTTAAAAGCAACGTGTATGAGGGATACAACCATTGAGAACTGTGTTTTTTGTTGTCACGCAAAGGTGGGAACCCCTTGGTGGAAACACATTGAGGTCTTAGCTTAATGTTATGCTTCATTTCTGAAACATGAACTGGAACAATATGTTCAATTCATTCCTGGAAAGATGATCATTCACACAATTTGACAATGCTGGTGGACTTAGCTCGCTCTGAAACCCAGTGTGAATTCAATTTGCATCTGTTTGGTCTATGTGACAACATTCTATTGTGCATATGATCGATTCTAGTCTACATCTATTTGGTCTATGGGACAACATTCTCTTGTGCATCTGATCGATTCCAGTCTGCATCTATTTGGTCTATGGAGCTTTTAATTTTTAAGAGAGGTATAGTAACTCTGTATCATTTCTAGTTTCTTCTTTACAAATATCAAGACTAATAAATTGAAAAAAAACTGATTTCAACCTCCATACACTTGCCATTTCTATTGATTTAAGACATAAACATTTTTTATTGCCGAACTTGGAAACTTTGATTGGTTACTGGTTTATATGGAATTGGACTAACGTTTATGTTAAGGCGTCTGAACTCACAGAAGGAGCGAATTTAAAACACCCTTCTATCTACACCGACCCATCAGGGGAAAACAAAAATATGTTCCCTCAAAGAATTTAGTTCATTTGACTCTTCTTTACAGCCTTCCTATGGTTGAAAACAAACAATTTTGTAGTTGGTTCTTGAACTATAAGCTTCCAAATTGAAGCACAATATTATACTAAAACTCTGGAGCAACTTGTACTCTTTAATATTTAATTATATGTAAGCTTTCAATTGAACAATCGACGTGTTTTCATAGGATTTTTGTTGGACAAGAACCAGAGAGAGAGACATGCACATGCATTGCGTAGAAGGTATATTTTGATAGATGTTCTCAGGCAGGACGTTGGATATTTTGATTCCAGAGGCAGACATATTGTTGAGGTGGTTAACAGTGTTTACATCGATACCCTTGTCATTCAGGTTACCCACAATGAAAAGGTTTGTTTCACACATCGCCCGTCTGTAAGAAAAAAAAATAGTTAAGTGGTAAGACTATTAAGCAACTACACACGTGACACAATTTTCCTCATGCTTTTATTGCTTTTTAAACTAAATCATTGATTTTCTTAGTAAAAATAATTGGTAATGGTTATAGTTGTCTTAGTACATTCTAACAATATAATGATTTTGTAAGGATTGTTTTTAATATTAATGCAACATTTCAAAGTACTTACATGATCCTTTGACTCTGCTCTCGATTTTTCCCTCCCATGGAAGGAATTGCTTCTGTCGTGTATGAGGGATTGCAATAATATCAACCAGAGACGAAACAACAACTTTTTTTATTTTTCCTTCTAAGCTCTTCTATGCATCCAGCCCAATTCTTGCGCCCCCTCAGTTGCGTATGGCCTTTGATATTGTTGTGCCTAGAGTAACATAAGGCACAATTTTAAGGGTTCAAGCAGCAATATCTTGGGTAACAAAACACACAGTGTAAAGTGTTCAAGCAACAATATCAGCTATAGAGGAAACAACAAAGGAAGCAACATAAAGGCTACAAAGGCATATATAGAAGGTTGCAAAGGAAAAATAAAAGGTGGTGGCCACTTAAGGGTGCTGAAGAACAAGCCAGTGGATGAGATAAGAATGATAAATATCTTCAAGGCCGTGAACAAAATAATGAAAATCAAAGGTGGTGGAAATGAAGCTAACAATTAATGCTAGCAAAATGTAGCATTAATCTACTATAGAAATACTTCATAGTATTTTGAATCTTCAATTGTCAAAAACATTGCAAAAAGAGTGTGGTTCTTTGTTTTTTCCTCTAGAAGAGGCCAAATAAGAGGTTGAATGCCCGGATTGATCAATAAAACGGTTGAATAGTATGGTAGGTTAAGAAAACGATGTACAATAAAAAAATTAGGATTAAAATGTCTAGAGTACCAAGTCGTTTAATTTAAAATTCGGCACTCCGTTTACTAGAATCCCTGCAGCCGAAGGAAGGGACTAATAAGTAGATGGCACATAAGAAAACATATGTCTTAGATAAGAGTGTCAAAGAGGAAGGGATAAAATGAAGAACATGTGTTTGCTCAGTAGAGATGAATCACAAAGAGCCAATAAAATTGTAGTGCATAAAAAATATCATTCATGAAAGGCTTATGTAGAAATGATAACTTCATTGCTAAGGTTTATTATTTTACAAAATTTTCATATTTAATACAATTTTACAAGATGGGCTTCAAAATTCACCAAGATTTTTTAACCTTTGTTTCTTAAGAAAAAATGCATATTACAAAGTTGTAACAAGAAGGTGTCAAGGTTCCTATTTTTATTCTATGGGTAAGTGAATATTTTAATCCATTCAGTATCGTTCTTGTTACATCTATCTACATAATATTTTTTGCTAATTTTATGAATTTTGCATTACAAGCCTCTGATCTAGAAATCTCCAGTTACCAATCCAACCATTAGTCCTTTATTGATTACAAATCATTTTTAGTTAACATGATATTTAAATTGACAATGCATCGTGCAATGTTATGTGACTTGTTTCACTTAACTAACACCTTTACTTATGAATTCAGCTTGCATAATCCATTTATCATTAGTGAAATGTAGAAGATAAAGAAGAGATCATGAGAGAACAAATATCAAAAAATCACACCAAAACTTGATAATGGATTTCACCAGACATCCTAGCTACATATCCTGGTCCCCTCCCAACAATGACACCGCTCTTTATTAATCTCAAATACTGAAAAATACAAAGAAATACTTGATGACGAAGCAAGTGTTGAAGTCACCATTTAGATCTACAACTCAGAGACAAAAACAGAGAATGCCATTGGCTTCTTCATGGAATTTTGAGACATTATAGTATATACTTTGATATACTTTGCTTGGAAACAAAGGCTCTGAATACCCCCTTCATATTTGCAATTCAGGCTCAGAAACAGACGTCATATTTGCACTCCTCTCAAAATTATGAGTCTTTTGAGTATAGAGTCTACCTACTACTACACAGAAGCTCAATACCTCCCCTCGACATGAACTCCAATGATGTGCCGTACCTTCTATGCACATTGTACCTCATCTCGATTTGCATGCCAACTAAAAACTGTGGTTTAGGCCTAACTGTGGCCCGACCCTAGTGGTGATGTGGTAGATCAACTTAAATGGTTTGTTTCTTGTTATGCCACATATGGCATACAGTTGGTCGATTGGTTTGGTTGTTGGCATGTTTGTGGGGAGGTTGTGGGTTCAAATCCCATGAACATCTCCCTTATAACCACAGTGACATATATATATATATATATATATATATGTGTGTGTGTGTGTGTGTGTGTGTGTGTGATCCAGATGGAGATCGGTGGCCACCCACCTATTCCACTGGTTCAAAACAATTGTCCATTGTGGCAGTTTTCTAGTTATTTTTCGGCAGTTTTTCGAGTCCTAAACTTTCGGGGCCGTTTTGAGGCCTTAAACGACGTTTTTTGGAGATTCGGGGCCAAATGGTTGCCATC
>LPNX010265356.1:5680-42851 GCA_001517045.1 Pseudotsuga menziesii
GTATGGAAAAATTGAAGAATGGTTTATAGAGGAAGAAACATCTCTACAACACTCTTCAATCTTTAAATCCAAAAGTTCTATTACATGCAAAAGAGTTAATCGAATCAACAATCCTAGAGGCCCTCTAAAAATTTATAGCCTCGATTACTGGGATTAAACTGGATTATATAGGATTTATTTTGTAATTACTTTTTAGTTATTCTCAATTGAGTGGCAACAAACTCCTAAGCATATCACTTTCACTTTAGTTTTATAATTGTCTAACAACTTTTATTGGATTCATGTTTTCTTATTCAAACCCTTTATAGACCCGTTAGATTGTGATGTTTTACCTCTTATGTGACCACATGCTTTGCTAAAATGATGCATACTTGGTTGTACAATTGGCCTAACAAATTTTTGGATAGTTGGTTGCCTCATTGGCTTGATTGTTGGTTGACCTATGGATTGATGCATCATTTGGATATTGGCTTTTCCTCCAGATGGAATGAGTATTTGAGGAATAGGTTGTCCCCTTGAGTGTCCTTATGGAGAGATAGATGCTTGTCCTATAGATGGCCCTAAGGTGACAAAACCATTTTATGATATTTTTCAACAACTTGCCACTCTTTTCCCATTAGAATGTGGTGGGATTTTAAGGATTCTGGTGTTATTTCAACATTTGTTGTTTTTTCATTTGTATGGGACCCAACTTCTTCAAGACATTCTTCAGTTGCATGCAAATTTCAAATTCAGGCTTCATCCTTTCAATGACTTGAAACCCCACTAATTTCACCTTCCAATACACCAGCTTAGACCACTTCATCTCTCTTTTGTATCAATTTGGCTTTATATCATCCTTAGGATAAATTTCCTCATTTCCATCCTAAGGATGTGGCAATCTACTAAATAAAAAAATTATATAACATAACATAAAGTAATAATAATAGTAATAAATATCAATATTAATTAAATTAATATTAATAATTAATAATTATTAAATAAGAAATAATTAATTGAATAATTATGAAAAGTCAAAAGGAAAATATGATGAACGAAACTTTTGGCTCCAGGAAGATTTAAACTTCTTCGGCTGTGGTGTGTCATTGGAGGTCTTGTCTTACATGTTCGCTGTTGCTGCTTTGGCTGGTTGATCTGCAGGGCTGTGTTTCTTCATGCTGTTGCTGGATCCTTCGGCTTTGGCATTATTTGAGCTACTTCTAGATTGATCCTCATTTCTGCTGGTTCTAGGATTGCAGTGCAGACTTATTGGAGTGAATCAACTGTTATAGAAATTTTTGAAACCAGAGTACCTTCGGCCCTGGTTTTTTATTTGATTTAGGTCTGTTACTTGTCTATTCTTTGGCAGGAGTGTGCTGATCTAGTGTTGATTCTCGATTCTGTAAAGAAGGATATCTACGGATGTTTGGATCTTCTTTCAAAAAGTTCCACAATGAAACTGATTGGAGTGCAGTAATATTTGATGGACGCCGAAGGGGGTCTGTCCCTGGCTCTGCCACCTGAAATTGATGCTTTTAAACATTTGGTTGCCTCTTGTGGCAAGAGGAAAGCTGGATCAAATTTGCAGATATTTGTGAAGAAAGTTGATATACCTTCTGTTGAATTTCCTGTTGAACGACCTTGTCGCACGACTTTAAATCTAGTTGAGAGAGGGCTCATTGGGCAATTTTCTGGTCTCTGGCCTTCGCCTAAGGCTATTGATGGATGGGTACAGAGAAATTGGAGGCCCTTGGTAATTGAAGGAATTCAAAATCACCTGGTTGGAAGAGGATATTATGTCTTTGTTTTTTATTCAACTGAGGATTGGGACCTTATTTTTTGAAATGGTCCATACTTCATGGGCCCTCAGAGGCTTTATTTGAACAAGTGGACTCCGGATTTTGATCCTACTCAAGATGTTCCATCTACTGTTCCTATTTGGGTAAGGATTCCTCACTTACCTTTACATTTGTGGAACTCAAAATATTTGGAAACTATTGGGAACACGATTGGAAAATATATTGATAGGGCAGAAAGGAAAGATCAATATTCGTGTTCAAGGATATGCGTTGAAGCTGATTTGGAGATCGAGCTTCCTGAGGTGATCAATTTAATAGTAGATGAATGGTCTCATTTCCAGGAGCTAGATTATGAAAAACTTCCTTTCAAGTGTTGGTACTGCCATGGGTATGGTCATTTTGCCAGAAATTGCAAAAAAAAAATCAGAAGAATATTTTGAAAAAGAGAAGGCTGATCAGTGGACTCATGTTTAGAAATTAGGTATTTCTAGCCAGGATAATAGAAAGCAAGGTAAATAAGGAAATACCAGGAATGGAGCTACTACTAATGGGGAGACTCCCCCTAAATATCAGGCTGCAGAAAAACCCAATACTTCATCTAACCATTTTGTTGTTTTAAGTTCTTTTGTAGACATTGATGTTCTACAAGAGGGAGAAGTGCAATGCTTAATTGAGCAGGATGGTGATGTGGATGTAAACACCAGACCAATGGAACTATCAGGAATTGTAAATTTAGAAATACATAGTGTAGATGATATCCTTCAAGAAAACCACCCTTCAAATGGTGCCAATCCCTCTCCTTACGCATATATAATAAATAAGAAACCAGTGGATAGTTCTGGCTCTTCCGATGAAGATTCCACTGAATGAATCTCCAAGAAGGCGGGAAGGAAGTCTCGAAAAGAGGCTAGAGAAGAAGAAGCATAGAGATTAAAGATGTAGGGAAGTCAGTCCACTATTGCAATGTCTCTTGGCAGAAGCAAGCAGACTAGACCTCCAAAGGGAGCCACAACTCCCTCTCTCCCGGGTAAATAATGCAGCTTGTCTCTTGGAATTGCAGGGGTTTGGGGAATCCAAACAAAGCAGAAGCGGTGAAATATCTAATGAAAATGGATTCTACTGATATTATTTTGCTTTAAGAGACAAAAAATGAAGAGGATGCTCTACTTTCCTTAACCAAACCAAAGTGGAAAATGAATGCTGGAAAGGCAGTCAGCGCATAAGGTACTCCTGGAGGCCTTACAACCTTATGGTGTGAGGATAAGTTTATTTTGAAAAGATCGCTTGTGACCCAACATTGGATATACACATAACTTCAACATATTTCTAGTAATATATCCTTGTCTCTTTTCAATCTTTATGTTCCTGTAAAATTTAAGGAAAAAAAGGAATGTTGGAATACACTGTCAGATTTCCTAGAAATCTATTCTCTTTCAAATATTATCGTGGCAGGGGATCTTAGTATAGTTCTATAACCTAAAGAGAAATAAGGTGGATTACGTGGCAAGGATCCTCTACAAGATACTGTGGAGTCGTTGATTCAAGCCAAATATATTCTTGACTTTAAACCCAAAAAAGGTAGATTCACATGATCCAATAATAGAGTAGGGGCTGCCAATATCTCTGCTCGTCTTGACAGGTTTCTTGTTTAGAGTTCCTTGTTGGATGGGAATTTCATAATGTCAACCAATATTTTGCCGAAATTAACTTCGAACCATCATCCTATTTCCCTGATGTTCGAAAAAGAGGAAGATCTTGGTCCAATTCCATTCCAATTCAGTCCTCTTTGGATTGAGAGAAACAACTTTTGGGAAACTGTGATAGAATCTTGGTCTCAGTATGTTGAAGGTTCACCCAGCTTTGTTTTGGAGAATAAGCTAAAGAACACTAAGAATGCATTGAAAATTTGGGCAAAAAAATACCTTAATACTCCGATAAGCAATAGGAAAGAGAATCTGCACTAGTTAATAGAGATTCAATTAGGAATGGAGGAGAGTGAAATTACCAAAGCTCAGTTGATTCTAGAATAGTCAGCCTAAATTAAAACTTTTCACTCCTTTCACCAAGAAGAGGAATACCTATGGCTGAAGTCATGTAGCCTTTGGCTTCTTGCTGGAGATAAAAGCACAACATTCTTTCATCGCCAATGCAAAGCTAGACTCTCATGCAATCGCATCTCTGAAATATCCACAGGTGAGAAGAAATCATTAAAGGACATGAACAATTAAAGCAGGTTGCATGAATACATTTTCAACACTTGTTTCATGAGGATGGAATTTTTGATGATGAAGTGACTGTTGAATTTTTATCTAATGTCCCTTCTATTGTTAGTTCATAGGGTAATGCTGGCCTAATGAAGCCATTTTCTGAAAAAGAAATATTGGATGTAATATGGGCTATGGATTCGGATAAAGCTCCTGGGCCGGATGGATTCTCCTTCCATTTTTACAGAGTAAGCTAGAAAATCATTAAAATTGATATGCTCTGAATGGTGACAACCTTCCAAAAAAAAGATAAAGTGGGAGGTGTACTAACTCCACTTTTCTTTCTTTAATCCCAAAGGAAGTAAATCTTTCAACCTTTGACAGATTTTGGCCTATCTCACCATGTAACGCCTCCTATAATCTCCTTGCTAAACTATTAGCTAATCGAATCAAGCATTTGCTTGGGAATTTGATCTCTTCTCTTCAAGGGGGTTTTGTAAAAGGTAGGCATCTAGTTGACAATGTAATTCAAGTCCAAGAATCCCTCCATTCTAGTTTTCAAAGGAAGGAGAAAGGAATTTTAATCAAGCTAGATATCAAAAATGCCTTTGACTGTGTTAAGCTTTCATTTCTCTATAAAGTCCTTCTCTCTTTTGGGTTTAGCGCAAAGTTTGCTAACTTGATAAAATATTGTATTGATAGACCTTGGATAATGCCTTTTGTCAATGGAAGACCTTCAGATCTCTTCCAAGCTTCTAGAGGACTCCGCCAAGGATGGCCTCTGTCACCATTCCTCTACATTTTGATGGCAAATTCTCTTAACAGAAAGCTCACAGTTGAAAAGGAAGCAGGTTATATTCTAGGAATTAAGATAGCAAGGGGATTGGATCCTATAAACCATGCCCTCTTCGCAGATGCCTCTTTCCTCTTAGGAGGGGCCTCATTAAAAAATGTTCAGGCCTTTAATGAAATTCTTCAAAATTTCTGCTTAATTTCAGGAGCTTTGATAATAAAAAAAGTGTTGTCTATAGTTGGAATGTAGATCATTTGACAATACTACAAATTTCTCATTCTTTGGGTTTCCCTAGATTTGATAAATGGGATAAGATTAAATATCTAGGTTTACCTCTTACCCTGGGGCCAAGTCCTCCTTCTCTTTGGTTAGAAGTTTTAGCTAAGATAAAAGAAAAAATTGCTTCCTGGGGTGGACAGTGGTTATCCAAGGCTGGAAAATTTATTTTGATAAAGGTTGTTCTATCAGCCCTTCCCATCTTTTAATCCTCTCTGATGCTTTCTCCCAAGTCTATCACATCTTAGATTTCCAAACTCCTGTGTGATTTTCTTTGGAATGGTGGAAAATGAAATTAGATTAAGTTGCATCTGGTAAGTTGGGAAATTCTCAAAAGACCATTAATGGAAAGTGGATTGCAGATTTGGGACCCTGGCTTAGCAAACCTAGCTATGGGAGGGAAAATTATTTGGCAACTGTATGCAGATAAAAAGCACCCAGTAAGCAAGATTTTTTGTATGAAATATCTAAAGGGAGGTTGTCTGAGAAACTTAAAAGTGGAAAGCATACCGAATGGAACAATAGTATGGAATTTATGCAGAAAAGGAATAGGACTTATTCAAATTTGATTATACATAATTCCTAGCAATGGGGCGAGGAATTTTTTGTGGGTGGATAGCATTCTTGGAAATCCCCCACTCTCTTTATTTATTTAGTCACAACCTATCATGCTATTGTTTGTTAATAAAGGACTCATTCGATTGACTTGGTTGATATTTGTTCTTGGGATAATGAAGGGAACTAGTCTGATTGGTCACTACTAGAGTTTACAGACCCCATGCTGCCATTAAAATATCTGCTGCTCTCCTCGCTCACAGGCTTAGCCCCTGTTCATCGTTCTTGTAAGGACAAATGGGGATGGGGTCATATAGGATCTTATTCTGTAGCTCAAGGATTTACTGCTCTTCAATCCCCTCAGCCTTCTTTGTTGCCTCCTTCACTATGGAAATATGTCTGGTTATCTTTCTGTATGCCTAAGGTGAATTTTTTTAATTGGCTTCTCATGCATAATCAAGCTTTGACTGGAGAAAATATATTAAAGCACGATTTCAATGGACCATTCAGATGCATCCTTTGCAATTCAACATTAGAAACTACAAAACACGTCTTCATGGATTGCTGATTTACCCAATATGTGTGGGGATCAGTTCTTAAAGGTTTGAACATTACAATCGCTTCTCATTTGGCCGTAGTTCATCTATTAATAAAATGGAAAGAGTTGAACCCTATCAAAATCAATAAAAACAACGATTGGATAGAAATCTGGCAGAAATCTGGCAAACGGTTCCAAAATTCTTATGGTGGTCAATTTGGATTGCCAGAAATGAGTGGATATTCAATAATATACCTTTGAAGCTAGATAATGTTGTGGTCAGAGTTAAATATTTCATCGTGGAATTTGTTGGAAAAATTAACATTCCCTCGTTACCTCCTGTAACCATTGAATGGTTGGGTTCCTGCTTGAACGCTTACAAGAGGAAAGTGATAAAAAAAACATGTCTCTCCCTAATCCCGACAATTAAGAGACAATGATTCAAATTTTTGCTTGTGGTGGAAGAGGAATGCAATTCCCACTTTATTCTTTGATGGTGCGTCCAAGGGAAATCCCAGGATTTCTGGTGCAGGTGGAGT
Source organism: Pseudotsuga menziesii (assembly GCA_001517045.1). Lineage (NCBI taxonomy): Eukaryota > Viridiplantae > Streptophyta > Pinopsida > Pinales > Pinaceae > Pseudotsuga > Pseudotsuga menziesii. Next base: position 12,364 of record LPNX010265356.1, read on the forward strand.
GGTATTTTCTGCGGACATAATTATAGAAACCAGATTTAGTTGGGGTCTGGGGAAATGCTCGAATAATCAAGCATAATGCTACAACCCTTTTAAGGTGTGTCAGATAGTTAAAGATATTGGATATAAGAACATTCATATTTTTGGAGATTCATAGTTATTGATTAAAGTGTTGAATTCTGAAGATCACTTTAGCAATCCTTCACTGAATAAATCCCTACAGAGAATTCGAAATATCCTGAAAGCCTTTGACATGGTAGTTTCATATCATATTCTTTGTGAGTTGAATAAGAAATCATATTATATGGCAAATAAATCCGGTTTAATGACATAGGGAAGCCTCAGCATCAATGAAGAGTTCATATATATTCAACCGTTACCTTAAGCATGGCTTATCATGATGTGTCTTGATTAGTAGTTTTTTCATCTTCTAGAAATTTGTAAATATTTTCATCTTTTCAAAGATTCATTTCTGCTCTCTATGTAATTGGTGGATGTGGAAATAGTCTAATCTACCCTGTAACATTTCAGATATTATAAAAAAAATCTAGCCGTTTGAGTTAATTTTTTTTTTATGAAAAGTCAAAAGACATGGCTTATATCGAAAAGGTGCAAAATGGATTATAAATCCCAAGGCAGTGTAATTGTAAAACATGCCATATCTTAACAATTTTATATTATATTATTTATCCATTCATGGATTATTTTGTGTATTTATGCTGGTTCTTTTTGTAGAAACAACTTTTATTGTTTCAGTGGTATCAGAGCCCCTTCTTTGGCTTCATTCTAGCCTTTGGATACATTTTGGATTTTAGCCAGTATTCCAGGGTTTCCCTGAGATTGAGGTCATTTACCATACATGTCGCTTCTCCTTCCTACATTGATCTCATCTCCACCTCCATGTTTTCCCATCCTACTCCCTCATCTGTTTTATGTACATCCCCTCCCACGCTGCGTCCTATACCCTTTTCGTCTGTGCGACGATGTTTCCTATCCTGCCTTCCATTGCTACCATGCGTTGTCATTTCTTCAAAACACTCTCTCACCTCCACGCCTATCTTCCCTACCCCCGTGTCGTTCCTTCAACCTATTTCCTTCCCACAACAATCCCACCGGGTTCACACATTCTTCTACACCAGAAATGCATCCATAGCCTACACCACATACTCACCCAAATGCAACAACAACCCACCATATCCTCCCATTGCAACATGTCCATTCCATCCATGCGACTTCCCACTAATTCTCACTCTCTCCTCTCCACAACTCTTCACTCCGTGTCTGTACCCCACACACCCTGCACTCCTTCCATCCACCCTCTTGCATCCACCCTTCGCACTTCACACACCTCCCCTTTTCAATCATCTATGCCCACACTACCTATTGCTCAGACTCTCCAGCTCCCACACTACTCGTGCTCCCCTCTTTCCCGTGTGCTCACACCTTCCGTGCATTACCATGTGCTTGACTTAAATTTCATCTCCCTCCTCTCATCCATACCAAAAAATACTCACACCATTCCCTATTTTATTAAAAAAATAAAAATAAATCTATAATATTATTATTATTATCATAACAATAATTATTATAAATTTCCACGAAAATATTTTGGAAAAAGGGAAGAGAAGAAACATTTTTATTGACACTTATTTACCATACTTCCATACTTCCATTACACATCTAATTCATTCCAATCTCTCTCTCTCTCTCTCTCTCTCTCTCTCTCTCTTTATATATATATATGCATATATACATACATGCATACATATATATGTATACATACATACATACATACATACATATATTAATTAATAGTTGTCATTACAATTATTAATTAATACAAAAAATAATGAAGACCAAGAGAGATATTAAAAAGAGTGGAAATCAAGTCTCGGAAGATATTAAAAAGTCATTGAAGCCAATTGCAGAATTGTTGAAAAAATTATGGATTCCATATAAAAATCCAAATTTTTGGCTAAGTGTCCTTATTGCGAAATTGAATTCCAATATCCGACATTTTTTAAGAATGGAAATCACTATTATGAAAGAAAAATAAAGTAACTCACAGTTGCAATCACAGAAACTGGAAAGTGAATTAGGATACTACAAGGAAAGCAATAAAAATATACAATTTGGGATGAGTAAACAGATCATTATTCATAAGTTGATGGAAGAAGATAATCATCCCTCTAAAGATCAAAATAAAAAACTAGAAAAAGATAATGAAGATGTCAAGAAACTGTTATCAACTAAGAATGAAGAAATATCTCGATTAAAAAATCACAACCAAGACCTTAAAGACAAAATCAAAAAGTTTGAAGATAACAACGAATCACCATATATAAGTGATAATGATTTAGAAGAAGACATAAAGGGTTTAAACAAGCTCATCATGGAAAAATACAATAGATTGGCGCAAATCCTATTGGCACAACCCACCAACAAAGCCTCATCGACAGGGGTTCTAGCTTTGTCGACGTCCTGCAGTGCGATCTCCCTGAGCACCGACTCAAACAGGTTTTACCCTGCCTAGCAACTTCTGTGAAGCAGATGAGGTCTCAACCGAGGCGTTCAAGGGAGAGCTGTTAGAACCGAGTTTCTGACAGCAGGGAAGGAGGACATGGGGATCCGATTGGGGGGGACCATGACTTATGCAATAACCCTATCTTATCACAACATTAATCATGAAACATCATACTGCATTCAACAGTCACATAGATTTAACAAATCACATTAACATAGCAAGGAGAAACTAAGTCGCATCATTGTATCAGAAGCAGAATCATAGCATCATAACAGATCTACATAAGTTGCATTGCATCATTATAACAAAAAGCAGTACTGCCGCATCATAACAAACAATAGATAAAGATTGAACCATACTCAACACATCTTATATTGATCTTGTGCAAATACACCACATTACACCATCCTTCTCCAAAACTATAGAGTGTATCAAAAGAAACCCAGACAAAATCGCAGTGAAGACAGAACAATCCCTAGCACAGAGTGTTCCAGTTGCGATGCCAAAAACATGTCTCTTTATCGTTACAAAAATGGATCTATAAATAGGCTTACGCCTTCATCACAAGGGTCCACTATTAACTAATTTCTAACCGTTACTGACCTATTACAACAAAATTGGGCCCACATATACATAAAATATTCAAAAATTGGTCACTTGTCCGCTTATCGCGCTAAACGTCCCTTGCGTGGTGCCATGTGAGCTTGTGCAGTTGCCGTGATGCTACACAACTCACTCGCCCCAACCCCTTGCCAATAGCCCCCCAACGCAATTTTGTGGCTCGTCCTCGAGCCACGTCAAGTTGATAAGGTGTATGCGACAGTCTTATCCTTAAAATCGACAAATTGCTAGGCAATGTCCCGAACTTGGAGCTGCACTTTAGCAATGGTATTCTGATAATTACTCACCGTTTGCTGGACTGGGTTCTCCTCAGTAGCCTTACTGTCGATTATTTGTCGACTCTCTTGAAAAGCCTAAAGTTTGGCGACAACTTTAATAGCCAATTGGCCACCAATATCTTGGAATTCATCAAGCTTCTTATGGCTCTTTTGCTGGTGCTCTTGGGCACGGTTAGCGCTCTGCTGGAGATCCTTCAGTTTGGTGGCCTGGGTGATTTGTACCATCAGCGGCATGGCCTTTAGCGCTGACTTCAAAGTTGTTAATTGACCCTCTGCTTCCTACACCTGCATAGTGAGTTGGTCCAGCTGCTCATCCTGAACAATACTTTGTCATAACTGTGTGGTTTCCTCCATAATAGCTTTGGCCTCTTGCTCCATGTGGCCAACCTGAGTAGCAATTTCCTCAAGGGAGGCCTTATGCTCCGCAACCTGCTCCAGCGGGGTAGTGCGCTGTGCTTGAGCTTGAAGCAACAAGTTATAGTCCTGATGCTGAACCAAGGTCTGCCCCAATTGTTGGGCCTTATCGGCTGGGGTGAGCTCGGTGGTGGCATCAACCATGTACTGACAAGCCGCAGAGATAACCTACTCCAATTCTCTATACCACGCACACAGCTACGCTTGCTCCACAATTAGGCAATCCTACACCTTCTTGAGATCCATAATCTCTGTAGCAGACTTCCGTTGCATCTCAGCTTGTGTCACATTGAGCATGTTGATTTCTTGTAGTTTTTCTTTGACCAACTGCACACGGACCTAGTGCAGCTCCGCAATATTCTTCTTTAGTTGCTTAGAAAAATCTAGGGCTTCGATATAACCTGCCGTTAATTCCTATTGTCGTGCCACCAACTCCAGTGCGACGTCATGTTGCAACTCAACCAATTCTATAGTGGACAGATTGTTCAGGTCCAAATATATGCTCTAGATTGGGTGAAACTGCTAAGAACCTTCTACATTGCTCACGTCGATCGCAGCCAGGGGAACTTGCACGTTTCGAACTCGGGGCTCAGTGCTGATCGACGGGTTATCCTACAATAGAGGTTGTGCCGACGGTTGCTTGGAAACAATATAAAAATGGATTCTAGCTTAGTTCTTACCGTACCAAATTTTGCCTAGTTTGATTCATGGATTTCCATAGTTGCAGTTGTAGATGAATATGTGATGGCCTTGATAAGCTGCTGCAATTGATCTTCTAATCCGGATTTAGTACCGCTTCCTTCCTCGTACTCCTGTCGCCATTTTGTGCGAGTCTCCTCCCGCATCCACTGCACTGCATCTTTAGGGTCAGTGGATGACTCATTATCAGAGTCATGGGCACTTAATTTCGGTGGGACAGGGTCTTCAGGGCTTTCGAGGGAATCTCCTTATCTAACTCCTCTTGACTCACTGGGACGCGCCAGTTGCCCAACCATTCTTCCACTATCGTGTCCAAATCTTATGTGGTAATCTTGTAAGGCAATGGAAACGAATCCTTATTGGGATCCCGCCTAGCTTGAATATGAATGGAGTGGGGTCCAACAGCAAACCAAATGATCTTCTGATACTTGGCCATAGTGTAGGGAGAGATCCTTGGAACAACTACAACGACCTCCTCTAGTGCCTCCAAGTAGATCCAAAAATGAATCGTGCAATCTGTTTGGTGACTAGGTTCTTCAACCCACCACAAGTTTTGATAGCGGGCACCATGACAAACCTTGACTGCCTCAATCATCATTGGTTGGTAGTCCTCTGGCTCCATCCAAACAACCAGGGTGATGAGAATCAAAAGCCAACTATAAGAAAAGGGGCGCCCACTCTGAGCAGTGAGTGCATCGTTGAGCTACTGATTTAATAAAAATAAAGACCACTTCATCTGAAATCCTTCCACACATTTTTGAGCACAGGTGACAACTCCTAAATTGCATTGCATAGGTCGATTGCCACGAACAACTTTGCTAGTCAGAATTATGGCGCCAATTCACACTGTCTACGAGTTGATACTGTCGATGCAATAGGCACGACCATCCCATTGTAACCCGAAGCGCTCCTTCAGCTGCTTCGCAAGCCTTTTGTCTGTATCCTATCCACGAATATATTGCGTTGGGTCCTCCCCAGCCTTAGGCAACCCAGTAATGTTGGCAATCAAGTTGATAGTATTAGGGATCGACGTAGTCAACCAAAGCATCCCTCCATGGGAGCATGCCAATAGTTTCTTTACACATGAATGTGCTTCATTTAAATGGCCAAAGTGGGGCATATTGATGAGCCCCAACAATCCATATTTCTCTAAGCCACTGGCCCATGGCTTCGGAATTCACTGAACAGGGCCACCAGGCACTGTCGTAACAGAATCATAGGGCTCCTCCCAACCATATTTAAGCAAAAACAAGTCATGGTCATCGAACTTGAGCCTAATCAATGCAGGGATGATATCTACGGAGCATTTCATCCTTTCTAGCAGTGGTGGCAACTTGGGCGGGTACTTTTGGTTTTTTGACAGCTGCCATGGATTAGCACCTGGAAGCATGGGAGAAATGTATCCCAGAATATCATTCACCAAGACACCCCTGGGAAACACGGATTCAACCGCGGGGTGCTGTGGAATCAACCACTCCTGAGCTTGACATCCCCATCTGGGTAGTTCCTTCTCCCCGTATTCACATAGAGGTGCGAGTTTGCCGCTTCTCAGGGGGTGTCAGACTGGGTCATTGAACCTGTCATTTCCACTTTGGAATGGACGATGAATCCATCGGCATACTCATAACTTCCTCTTCCATAGCCATGGGCTGAACAGGGGACTCGTATTCACTCGAAATTTCAATGGTGTCAAGGCCACTCAGCATCCCTTACCCCACAGAACCAGAAGATACACTCAACAACAAAAACTATGCTCAACACTTAGCCCAATACTCTGCACCAAATACACCTTCTACTTCGTCTCTCACAACTGAATAATGCCAACCAATGCCTCCCGCACAGTGTTTTATAATCACCTCTAACTCCAAATCCATCATTAACAAATCTAACTGCACCATTATTTCCAAATCGGGTATTAATGACGCCGAATCCGCTGGTGATCTCATGCGGCTAACGATCAGATCACCCATTAATGCGGGTCACTTCAACAAGTGCCGCCAGCCAACTGGTTTAACTACCTGCATTTATTGCTTGATTTGACCATCCCGCAGCTCGGCAACTATCGCGAATGGTCGACCAACTACTGTTGACAACTGTATCTTCTTTGCACAACCTCGGTCCAAGGCTCACCGCTTTATGCTGAACTCAGAATTTTTTTTTTTTTAGCACTTCAGGTGGTGTGCATCACTGGCCCCATTCTATAGGGCTTCAAGCGACTCCCATTAATGAGCTTTGGAAACACGAAACCATCTAATTGCTGCAACTGCACGATGCCTCCAGAGGTAATAGATTGAACAAGATAGGGACCTAGCCAGTGCATTTGTAACTTACCTAGATGCTTGATAAACGTACTGTCATATAATAGCACCAAATCTCCTAGCACAAACTGTTTGTGCTTAATATGGCGATCATGCCATGCCTTCTGCCGATCTTTCACAACTTGTTGCTGGAATCCTGCGATGAAGCGATCCTCGTTGAGCTGAATCAGCTGCACAACCCATGATTCTAATTCCTTTGCATCCACCATGCCCGTTGCCGCAACAATGCGCAAGCTGGGAACAATGTAATCCATCAACATGACTACCTCTTACCGATAAACCAACTTAAACGCTGTGTGACCTATGAGCCGTTTCCAGGTAGTACGATAGGCCCATAAAACTATAGGAATTTTCAAATCCCAGTCATCGTGGTTGGTGTTACATACCTTGGTCAGCGATGTCTCCAAAATTTTGTTGAAGGCCTCAATAGTGCCATTTTCCTGCGAATGGTAGGGATTAATTTGCTTATGTTGTACTTGAAGCTCCTCGGTTAGCGCTTTTATCATTTGATTGACAAAGTGACTACCTTGGTTGCTCGTCAGGATTCGAGGACACCTAAATCATGTCACAATGTTCTAAACAATGAACCGTGCTACTGTCGCGGTGGTACAATCAACAACTGGTGCAACCTTTGCCCACCGAGTCAGGTAGTCAGTTGCAGTGATAATATAACGGGTGCTAGTGCGATTACCTGGCGGATTGATAGGACCCACAAAGTTGACGACCCATTTATCAAATGGTTTCAAAGTCACATGCGGTACCAACGACATCTCATCTCTTTGCAATGGTTTACCAACCCGTTGGCATATATCACAGCTCTTGGCATAGTTTGTGGCATCGTTATGCAACGTGGGCCACCAAATCCAACCACGCAACACCTTCCAGGCAGTGGCATGGCCTCCACAGTGACCTCCCGTAACAATCACATGCACTTTCTCAAGAATGGGACCCTGCTCATGCGGTAAGACGCATCGTCGCAATATCTCATTCGGTCCAAGTTTATAGAGTTGTCCTGGAATGAGTGAAAATTTAGAAGCTTTGACGACCAGTTGCTTCTTCTGGCTAATTGACATATCTACAGGGATGATGCCAGTAGATAAAAACTGAACAATGGGGCCATAGTAATCATTTGCGATTTCAACTCGGAATAATTGCGCATTAGGCAACCCATCATCGATGTTAGTGGGTTCTTCACCATTCTCAATATGTGATAGATGATTTGGGCCAGCGTTCAACTGTCCTGGCTTTACCACTATTTCAAAATCAAACTCTTGGAACAACAGTAGCCACTTGCAGATTCTCCCCCCCAACATAGGCTTATTTACTAAGTATTGCAAAGCTGAATGATAAGCGAACATGTTAAAGTGTCCACCCAACAAATAGTGCCTGAACATTTGCAGAGCATATACCATCGCCAGGCCTTCCCTTTCAGTCATGGTGTAATTCCGTTCAACAAATGATAACTTCCTACTGGCATACGCTATGGGATGATCCAAGTTTCCTTCGCCTGGTTGTGCAAGAACAACCCCCAGCGTAGTAGGAGAGGCATGAACGTGCACATGGAATTCCTTATTCCATTCAGGAAAAACCAGTATTGGTGCAGAGGCCATCTTGGCCTTCAAAGTGTTGAAGCTGCCTTAACATTCCTGAGTCCATTCAAATGCAACATATTTCTTTAGCAACTTCTCCATAGGAGAAGTAATCGCAGCATATCCCCTGATAAACTTGCGATAGTAGCTTGTGTGGCCCAGTGTTGTTCGAAGCATTTTTACATTCCTCGACAGTGGTAAACTAAGGATCAATGCAATCTTTGCCGAATCTACCAACATAACTTCTTTGCAAACGATGTTCCCAAGTAATATACCAAAGGGTGCATAGAAAATACATTTCTTGGAATTCAATGCAATCTGATGCTGTCGACACTGTTCCAGCATTAATCGCAGATTGTCCAGGTGGTATTTAGCCAAACTGTAGACAGTCCAGTCATCCATATAGACCTGCAGGAACTTCTGAATAAAATCCTTAAAGACTGTGACAACGACATGGGAGAATATGGTGGGAGCATTTTTCAGCCCAAATGGCATGACAATATACTGGAAACAACCCCACTTGGTGACGAATGTAGTCTTATGGCGATCCTCCTTCGCGATCTGGATCTGGTGGTAGCCCAAAAAACCATCTGTGAAGGAATATACCTCTTGACCACCTACACCTTCCAGGACTTCATCCGTGAAAGGGGTCGGGAATGGGTCATGCATACATGCGTCATTCAATTTTCTTAGATCGACACAGATGCATATTTCTCCATTCTTCTTGTCTTGGACCACCATCGAGCTTATCCACTCTGATTATTCTGCCAACTTGATGATCCCAACATCAAGCATATGATCAAACTCAGTTTTCACATGATCCTTATACCGCGGGTTCAGTCTATATGGCCTCTGGCGGATTAGTTTTGCATCTGGCTTGAGCGGAATCTTCATTTCTCCTAAATCGCCAAGGATCCCCTTCATCTTGAAAAACCGTGTAGGGAACAGATCTTGAAATTCATGTAGGAGATCCGTGATTTTGGCTATCATCTCTTCGCCCCAATAGTCCCCAACATTGGCAAATTTTGGGTTTTCTGTCATCCCAATGTCAATTTTCCTAATGTGTAGTGGCTGGTTCATCGAGTCTGTCAGTATGTCTAGAGTTGCGACATAGTGAATTCCCTCAGACTCTAGGATATTAACATTCCGTAGCTCGTCGTCGCCTTCAGGTTCCCTGAACAAGTTGTAGCACATCATCATGGATTGGATGAAGCAATTTGCATGGGGATCAACTAGGTATGTGACAGGGGTGACTTTTAGTACTATGTCACAGATAATGTGTAAAGCATTACATACCTTAGCATCAGTGTCCTGGAAGTTAAACATCTACATGAAGCGAGCTGACAACTCCTCCCAAATGGTAATGGTTATGCGCAACTTTGCTGCTACATACCAGGATCGTGGCATTTCTTTGAGAGTATGAACAAAAGCGTGAACCCATTCATCTCTGGGTCGCGATGTCCATAACGTCTAACATTCGATCAAATGACTGGTGGGTTCATTCTGTCCATCATATCTCCCAGCATGGTAAACCTCTCCATCACCAAAATGGATCATCATCAATCTTCAGCACTGCTCCCAGTCATGGATCATCCATTTGTGTGTTTCCCACCAATGGGCTGGGGTATCCTTTAGTGCTACGTCAAGAGCCAATATCCTTTATGGTTCCAACACTTTCTTTTCAAATTCTTGAAAGAACTCACAGATTCCTGTAAGTCTTTCATAAATGGGAAACTTGACCATCTCAGTTGCAACATGTCGGAGAGACTTCGTAATTAACCCACACTTCTGGAATGATACCTCATGCAACCGATTCTGCCAATTTTCTAGAGCATCATCTGAATCTGAGGACGTGAAACTTTTGCTGAACCATCCAAGTTCACCGTTGACAGTGGGATGGATGTATTCCTCGGAGATATTATATGCTTGATCCCAACTTCTCCCGACTTCATCCTTCACTGGTTCAATATAGCGTCGTCCTTCCTGAGGGTCCATAGGAGCAATGACCCTAACATCCTGGTTCTTAAATGTCATAACTCAGTTTTTGAGGTTGATAACTACCATGCTGTCATTAGTCCACCCAATTCCTAGTAGTGCTAGATAGGAACCACCATCTTCTACAACTTCTATCACATCAAATTCAGCATGTGTTTTCATACCTTCAATGTTGACAACCAAATTTGAAATGCGACCGATGGGATGAACCTTCGCTTGATTTGCTAACTGCAGCTGCACTGGTGACCATCCTAGCATTGGCTTCCCCATGGAATGCCAAGTTTTCTTCATTAGAATGTTGACTTCAGATCCAAGGTCCAAAATGACCGAGTCAACCTCATAATCCCCAATCTGGATATTCATCCTCATTTCCTTGCTTGTCTTTCTTTTTTGCAAGGAATTCACCGCAGAATCCTTTACTATTTTATTCAGAAGGTGCAACAATGTCTCGAGCTTGATAAGGGCATATGAGTCGCTTGCCAGCGATAGACAACTCTCAAAAAAATTACGCAGAGTGCCATGCTATCGCAATGGTCTTGCTTCTATAGATGGGTCAAAAGAAAAAGGCATGTCAATAATTGGCATCTTACCCGGATTCCTTCCAATCACCTGCTTCGCTTCAAAGAAAGTGTCTTTTTCTGTTACAATATCAAATGCAACCTTTTTCTTGGAAGCAATTCGAACAGGGTGCCATGGTCCATCATCACTAGTTGTCGCACCAACACGAGTGACAATCCTGACATCGGCATCCTTCATCCTTGGTTCTGCATGGATTGCTGCAATTGTCAGTCCTTGATGCAAGTTTCAGGCTTGAACTCCCAACTGATTTGTAGCTTGATTCATTGGTATATTCTGAGCTTAGGGTGGATTCTGAGTTGGAGTCTAATTCTATGGCTGGATCTGACCTCGCAGGGGTGGTTGATTGTGCACTTGGAACAAAGGATGATTCTGATTCTAAGTGTTCTGCAATTGGGGAATATGGCCAGCCTGCCATTTTGTGATCAATTGAGGACAATTTTTGATGTTATGATCACTGGATGCACAGTAACTACACTGCGCATGAGGACATTCTCTCTGATAGTGCCCAAATATCCCACATGTATAACACTGGATGGATTCTCGACCTTGGCCACTTCCTCGACCAAAGCCTACGCCGTGGCCCCTAAAGCTTCCATGGAATCCTCCTCAGGTTCCTCCCTACTGGAACTACGGTTTAGCTAGATACTGTTGAACATATTGCGTAGCTTGTGGCTGACTATAATGTGGTCACTGCACTTGGCTATACTGTGGTTGTACAACTATTTGTGGCTGTGGTGAAAAATGCGACTGTGCTACAAATTGTGGCTGAGGTTGTGTAGGGATGAACTGCAATGGAGGCAGCGGTGTGTACGGTTCTGTACTATTGGCTGCGCTACTTGTGGCGATGCTTGCGTTGTTTGGGGTTCCTCCATTTTCACAAGTTATGAATCATATGTCCTCTCTTGGAGCAAATCATAAGCACGACAATTCGTGTCGTCATGTCCAACTGATTGACATAATGTACGGTACAATTTCTCTACTTTGGTAACCATCTTTTGCATGTAATCACAGTTCTCATTTCGATGCCCATAGACCTAGCAGATACGACACCATGGTGCGCCAACACTACTCAACGGATTAGGGGCTCCTGATAGCAAATAATTTCGAAATTTCGGACATGTATCCTTGGTATGTTCGTTTGCATGGCATTGGGTACACCAAAGATCATCATGATAATCCTTGGAATTTTTGATGTCTTGCAGCTGCAGCGTTAGATTGGCCAGCTGCGCCTGGATCTGATTCATTCCAACAACAGTTTCTCCTACTGGTGATGCTTCCAGTTTCATCGCGGTCTCCATAGCCTCGCTCTATGTCGCGATATTTTGCTGCATTAATGGTTGTCGAATATGCAGGACAAGCACTGCAGTGAACCATTCTTTGTGCTGAACGTCGCTCATCTGAAAACTGACCTGAGCCATCAATTTCTTAAATCGCTGATCAAAATCCCAAATTGTCTTGTTGGGGAATTGTTTGATCTCTTTCAGTTCAGTAATGTACTGAGATTCGGACTTCAGCTTCTTAAATTCCTCAAATAGCCCTATCCTGATCTCATCCAATGTTTTTGCAGTACCTCCTTGAGGCACTCATGTGAATCTCATAAACCATTCCAATGCGCTGCCCCTCAGAGTAGTGGCTAGCTGACTTTTCTTGACATCATCATCGACGGTTTGTCGAGTAGTCCAGATAGCTTCACATAAGAACCAGTACTGTTCTGGATCATCAATGCCATTTCCATTGAATATTGGAAACTTCATCTTGTCGCTCGCTATCCTACTGGTGCTCTATTAGTAGATTGTTATTGACACGTCGGGCAAGTCGACGTAGAATGTGCGTTCCTTCCTTATGGTGGAGTAGTGCGCGAAGGGGTAGGAATGCTACTGCTGGGGTTCAATCCTGTCATTCTTCTGGGTGTAGCCCGGGCTTGTATATCCTCATCATCATAGAAAGGTCACTTCGTCCAGTGTGGTTGTTCTTCATAGTATCACACTTCGATGAGGACCTTCTCCCGTCCTCTGCCTCTTTTCTTGAAACCTTCCTCCTCCCCTTGTACAACCACTTGTTTCTTCAACGACATTTATATTCTCACCAGAAATCATGCCCATCTACCCCTTATTTCCTTATGCATTTCCCCCCTTGCGGTCACAGTGGTTACATCCCCCACACACTGGAGGTCCACTACTCTTGGTCCATCTTTAGGATACCTTTTTCATAGACTAGTTGCTTAATCGACAGTTGTAGCGACAATAAGAATTGACCACGAGGTTCACTGATAAATTCCCTTTCTACTTTGCTGAAAGATTTATTAGTATCAACAACAAATTTAGTGATGTATCCCTCTAAGATACTATCCAACCATACCTCAACTACTTGCGATGCCTTGTTGCAAGTTTCCTGTAGCGCCTGGATCAATTCTGGGGTCCAGGATGTTGGCTCTCCTCCTTGGAAATTCGTCTTCCGCTTATCAAATTTAGTCAACCATTCCTGCAAGAGTACTGAAAATTCACAAAAGTACCACTCATGAGGACCATCATGGATATATATAGCTAGCCATTAACTTGTCGATGATTTCAGGTTATGGTTTTTAGCTTCAACAAACTCCCACAACTTCTAATCAAACCAATCCTTGATCTCTGATTGATTCGGATGCTAGAACATATCCCCATCCTAGTTGCAACTCGATCCTGGCAACAAAACCATTTGTTGGAACAACCCACAAACAAAGCCTCGTAGACATGGGTTCCAGCTCTGTCAATGTCCTATAGCGCGATCCCCCTGAGCACCGGCCCAAACAGGTTTTACCCTGCCCAACAATGTCTGCGAAGTACACAAGGTCTCACCTGAGGCTTTCAAGGGAGAGCTGTCAGAACTGAGTTTTCGACAGTGGGGAAGGAGGACATGGGGATCCGACTGGGGGGGACCATGACTTATGCGATCACCCTATATTATCACAACATTAATCATGAAACATCATACAACATTCAACAGTTACAAATATTTAACAGATCGCGTTAACAGAGCAAGGAGAAACTAAGTCGCATCATTTTATCAGAAGTAGAATCATAGCATCATAACAAATCTACATAAGTTGCATTGCATCATTATAACAAAAAGCAGTACTTCCTCATCATAACAGAGAACAGATAAAGATTGAACGATACTCAACACATATTATATTGATCTTGTGCAAATACGCCACATTACACCATCCTTCTCCAAAACCAAAGAGTGTATCAAAATAAACCCAGACAAAATCGCAGTGAAGAAAGAACAATCCCTAGCACAGAGTGCGCCAGTTGCGATGCCAAAAACATGTCTCTTTATCCTTACAAAAATGGATCTATAAATAGGCTTACGCCTTCACCGCAAGGGTCCACTATTAACTAATTTCTAACCGGTATTGACCTATTACAACAAAATTGGGCCCACATATACATAAAATATTCAAAAAGTGGTTACTTTTCTGCTTATCACGCTAAACGGCCCTTGCGCGGTGCTGTGTGAGCTTGCGAAGTTGCGCAACTCACTCGCCCCAACCCCTTGCCAACAAATCCATAGAAAGCTAAAAAGTCAAGAATTAGAGATATGTCAACATTATTAATAGAAGGAAGAACTTCACGGAAAGTATGGCGACACTAAAAATAAGCGCAATTTAGAAATTATGAAAATCGATGGAAAATTAGCGAGCAACACCGAAGAAATATTTCGACTAAGAATTTATAACAATAGATTACCTACAAAAATCAAGAAACTAAAAAATAGTCGGAATATGGAACTTTCCAATGAAGACCTCGAAGTAAGCGTACTAAAACAACAAGAAGAAAACCATCGGCTGAGAAATATTAATCAAGAACTAGAGGAAGAAATCACGAAGCTAAAAGAGGACAAACAGTCGCAAAATGAAAGGTTCGAGAAGATTCAGAATAATAATAATCCATTAGAGAACAAATTAGTTCAAATCGAGAAGGAAGGATCTAGACTCTCCAGAAAACAAATTCATGTTGAGGAAGAAGAAACAAATACAAATTTGGTCCCCATCACAACTCAAAAGGAAGTCAATCCAGTAGAAAAAATAAACAAAAAATCTCCTTATCGACACCCCAATTAAAAAAGGAATTTTGACCAACGACAGTGTCAAAATGAACATAAGCAAAAGAGTTATAATTTTAGATGTGAAAGAACACAAAATCTGTAACCTAAGAAAAAAATGGGAAGATTTATCCAACAAGGCGATTAATAATCATCTCCGATGAATATAGATCTCAGATGGACCACATCACAAACAATGCGGCATTTTTTCTTTGGAATTTATAACTCTTAAGGTCTCATTTTATCAAGTGTCACAACTACTAAAAGAAAGGACCGAGAGATGATATTACAAGCAAGAAATCAGACGTAAGCCTTATCTTCAATAATATTTGAGGACAAAGCTCCCTTTAAGGGGAAGGCAATGCTATATAAAAAATTATAGAACATAACATAAAATAATAATAATAAATATCAATATTAATAATTAATAATTATGAAATAATGAATTGAATAATTATGAAAAGTCAAAAGACATGACTTATATTGAAAAGGTGCAAAATGGCTTATAAATCCCAAGGAAATGTAATTGTAAAACATGTCATATCTTAACAATTTTATATTTTATTATTTATCCATTCATGGATTATTTGGCGTATTTATGCTAGTTATTTTTGTAGAAACGACTTTTACTTTTTCACAATCCCTACTTTGTAACCTCATTAAAAAAGATTTTGAAAGAAGTTATCCCATCAGTTAGCTCTTTTATACTTCTTTG
This sequence comes from Pseudotsuga menziesii, assembly GCA_001517045.1. NCBI lineage: Eukaryota > Viridiplantae > Streptophyta > Pinopsida > Pinales > Pinaceae > Pseudotsuga > Pseudotsuga menziesii. Next base: position 28,179 of record LPNX010265356.1, read on the forward strand.
AGTTCTTTTCATTAATACTTTCTTCATTATTATCTATCTTACCACCTTAATTAGCTATTTTCTATTCCTAATTTGAAACTCTTCTAGTTTCATTTTGGTCTTGCTATCTAGGCACACAATTATTTGCTCTGCTTCCTTAGGCATCTCCCCAAACTCCTTTTCAACTTTCTTTGTCTCCTCTTGGGATGATTTTTCCATCTCCAACTCATCTTGTATAACCTCATAGTGGTCTCACTTTTTCATGAAAAAGTGTGCTAGTTTATCCCACAGAGCTTGTTTTGTCCTTCTAAGCAAGGATCCCCATTCAATATATAACTAAAGCGTTGAACTTTTAAGATCATTCACTTCATTTTCTAAGTCCTCAATATAATATTCCTGCTTATTGACTTCACCTTCTGACTCCAAAATTCTGTTATATTTTTGAATAACCTCAACTTTTAATTTATTAACCCTACTATCTTTGCTATCTCACTGCTGATTTAGGGTGTCTTCCTCTAGAACATCTATTACCTATTGAGTTGCAACTTGTTTTTCAAGCTCTCTTACAATCTGTTATGCCTATGATGCAAGATGATTTTGATCTTTCATTTTGGGAGATGATGCCTGGGTTACCTTCTCAGTAGATAATGTTGTATTTTATAATTTTAATGAAGAAATTTTCCATTGGAGCTCATTTATCTTATTTTCCCTCTCATCTGCAAAACTCTTGTATTTCAACATGCTTGCATACATATGTTCTTTTTATAATTGAGCTTGCTTTGGTTTAGGAGTATGAATTGGCTAGGTTACCTGTCTATTTAAATACTTGTTGAGATGAACTATGTCATTATTCTTTTGCTATAACAATGACTTAGCATGAGATCCATTCATTGGATCAACCTCTAAAGCTATTATTTTGTTTTCGATCTCTTTAATAGTTCCTTTCTTTTCTTTAACAATAACCTTCTCCACTTTACATAAATTCTCAAATTTTTCCACGGTTGATCTCATCCTTATTTTATGTCTTTATTGATTGTACCACTTTTGTATAGATAATATCACTGGTCTTCCTATAAAAATCAAGTTTGTCTAATTTTCCAAATTTCTTGAAGTGCACTACATGTTCATCTTCCCTCCAATCACTAAAATTAGAATGCCTTGGCACTCTAGGTTCTAGGATAGATAATATAAAAGTATCATTATGATGGTCTGCCACAGTGAGCAGTCTCCTCTCTATTGCTATTACTTGTTGTCTGGCATCATTGACCAATTTCACATATCTTTCTCTTATCCCTCTATATCTAGCATGCATATATGTTTTTAATTGCACATGTCCTATTGAGGGAGATGCTTGTAGCCCTTGGGGTACTATGAATTATAAATAAAGGTAATGAGTGAACTTAATTGGTGGCATTCCTTTGCTAATTGTTGGTTTTTTTATTAGTTCGATCAATTTTTTTGGGAGCTCTTCGGTCTCACCTTTATCTTCTAGTGCATGATCCCCTCCTTCATCCTTTGTTATAGACTTCTTTGTTTGGGGACCCTACTCAGCCCCATACACTTCCATATCTATTTAGAGCTCTTGTGCTCACCTTTTTTGCCTTACTTCCTACTTTGAGGTATCCTACTCTTCTACGTTTTTATGAACAACTAGAACCTCCTCCCAGCTCTCTAGGTTTGCAATTTTCTCTCACTATGCACACACACTCACATGTAGGATTCTTGTTATCTACCCTTATCTTGGATATGATCTGATGAGGGTCATAGGATATTTTTTTGATTTCTCCAAATTCATCTGACTTATAAATCTTTCCATGTATTGCAAAGCATTTAGTCCTCTTATTTGTAAAGGTCCTATCTCTTTGGGTAACATGAAGTTCATATGGTGCTTGAAATGTTGGAAGTGCATATAATCTGATATAAATATTTGTCTTGCATATTCCATAGCAAATACTTTGAGCATGAGGAAATCTAGGAGGTTGTAAGGCTCTTCCTCAAAACCATACACTCTTATGATTGTATACTCATCAAGGAAAATTTTAGGGGCAAAATTTAGCCCATGGGAGAAATTATAGGGGTCACAAAAAAATGGTGGGTGAATTTTTAATATAGAAAAGATTTTTTGAAATTTAGTATATTATCCCAATTGTTATTAAACCCATAATTGTGAAAAATATAATAGCCAAAACCATGAGAGAGGGAAAAACAAATTTAGCCAGGTGAAATATAGTAGAAATCGGGATTTTCCCCCCTTATGTTTGGTAATAGAGGCTAAGAAAAACTGCTTCACCCTGATTTTTGATAATGGAGGCCAAGAGAAACTAATTCGCCCTGATTTTTTGGTAATGGAGGGAATACCAATTAATTTTCCCTAGATTTTGTGGACCATAGGGAAAAAATCAGGTAGTTTGCCATCGATTTTAGGTTATGGAGGCAAAGAGAAACTAGTTTGCTCTGATTTTCTAGTAATGGAGGAAGTAACAAATAATTTACCCATGATTTATGGACCATAGGAAAAATATCAAGTAGTTCAGCCTTTAGTTGAGGGTGTGAAGCAGTTATTTCAGACCATAGGGTTGGATTCACCCTAAAATTCACATTTCTACCTTCTTTGGCCCATCAATTTTCATTAATGGAGGACCGGGGTTTGAATGGTGATATTTCTCTTTAGTAGTTCGACGATTTTAGCCCCAAATTTGTTAGATGAAGCTTTTTTTAATTCCAAAATGGTCCATCTTTGGGGAAAAATGGAACGATTTGATAAAATGTGGGTGATTTTGTCACTATATAATGCTGCAAGAGGCAACAATTCACCATGTGAAAATACATGATATTTTGTTCATTTCGATTACAATTTTACAGTGGATGAGTGTAAATCAAATTGATGGTGGTCTAGTGGAAAATATCTACGTTTGCTCAAGGTTCGTTGCCGCCTATAGTCTTTACAGAGGTCAGTTTCCATAGAACCAAATACTATTTAGTGAATTTTATGTGGTCATTCAAATTTGAGTTTCTCAGCTTCTGTATCTCCTTCAAGGCACATTATAATGCATAGAGGACTTTTTTCCATGCTCTATACCCAAATTTTTTTATTCAATCATTTTCACCCAGTAAACTAATTTTTTTGGGATTTTCATCCCCTTAGAATGATTTTCCTCTATTGGTATGATGTCTTTAGTTTAGGTCTTTACATCTTAATATTATTGATGTAATTGTAACTTCGGAATGTATTCACTTGTATTTCTTATGTATTGTAACCCGATGTTTATTCCGGGATGTATTTGTAATGTACTTGAGTCATGTCATGCCCAGAGGTTCCTATCGGGAGTTTCTATAATGTAAACAAGTCATGTCAAGTCAAGGTGGGTAACCCTCCTATTGTCTAAGGGTTAAATTCTCGGCAATTTCGGGGCACTAGGGTTATTAGACTCACCTAGTGAAGTCGGCCCTTGTTGGGTTTAGTAAAGTCAAGAATTAGTATAAATAGAGAGCTAGCCTCTCTATTTATCACACACTCACTCACACTCAGTTGTAGCGCATAGCTGAGGAAGAGAAAGACACTAGGGAAAGGAAGAAAGAGGTTACTGCTGTGGGGAGATCATCTTACTGTTTTTGGGTTTCACTTTTGGTGTTGATTATATCTCTGAGGAAGTTGCGGGGTTTTCTCCATTTATGGTTTCCTCGAGGAAAAATGCTGTGTTCATTGTCTCTTGTGTTTGATTGCTGTGCTTGTTGTTATCTCAGTTAAATATCCTAATGTTATGCTAGCTTAATGTTAAAAATCTAACATGGTATCAGAGCTAACCTGAGAAGAAGACACTATGCAGCTGTGGGAACTAGGGCTTCCTACTTTGTGGATATCTCTCCAAATTTTTTTAGCAAAATTAGGCTGGAATAACTCTCCTCCCTAGGGCGCATCTTTCTGTTGAAGTAGAATCCAATTCTGAGGTTTCTCAGTTTTGGACCTGACACTGCTACCGGAAATTAGGGCTTTTCACAGAAGTGGAATTTTTCAGTGAGCCTAGGCCTGGATTGATCTCCTCCCCAAAATTTAATTTAGGGATCAAATTCAAAGCATTTGGTTGGACAGAACTCTGGAAAAGCAAAACATTAATCTACCCCTGAACCAGCACTGCAGGATTTCAGCTCCAAGTTCAGATCCGACATCTTGACCTGGTAAGATCTAAATCTTTTGTATTTCCATTTGAGGTTCTCAGTTAAGATGTCTCATCATACCAAGATTGAGGGAGTTGATAACTTTTGAGCCTGGAAGTATAGGATCTCCCTGGTCCTGGAAGAAAATGAGTTGGACTCCTATATCAGTGAGGAGGTTCCAGTTCCAGAGGGAGATGAGGCCAAGGCCTTACATAAGAAGAAGTTGGTTATGGAAAAGAGGATCATTGCTGATTCTATCAAGGATCACCTCATACCACAGGTATCCTCCCTCAAGACACCTAAAGCTATGTTTGATTCCCTAACCAAACTGTTTGAAGGGAAGAACATCAATCGGAAGATGACTCTAAGGAACTAGTTGAAGAATTTAAAGATACAGAATGAGGAGACCATCTGGTCATAATTTACAAGGGTCTCCCAGATCAAAGAACAACTGGAAGCAGTAGATGAAGAAGTGGAGAATGCAGAAATTGTGATGACAAACTTGAATGGTCTCCCTAGGTCATGGGATTCTTTCATCCAAGTAATCTGTGCTAGGAAGAAGTTAGTCAAGTTCAGTAGACTGTGGGAAGAATGTTCACAAGAATAATCTCAGATAGCAGCTCAAGAAGAAAATATGGGAATTGAAGATCAAGCTTTCGCAGTACACTCTAGGAAAGGAAGAAGGGAAAATCATCATCACCAAGGTAAGCATTCTCATCAAAAAAATAATCCTGTAAGAAGGGATCCATCCAAAATCAAATGTTATACATGTGATGCAATAGGACACTTTGCTAGAAATTGTCCCATGAATAAGAATGGATCCAAGAAGAAGAAGAACTCCAAAAGAAGACATCATGCTCACACTGCTGAGGATGATGATCCTCCCAGGAAGAGAGTAAAACAAGAAAGTGAAGATGAATATGTTCTAATATTTGCTGTCACGAGAACTGTCACTCATGAAAGCAAATATTGTCTTATTGACAATGGGGCTTCCAAACACATGACAGGTTTCAAGGAATCCTTTGAGAAACTATCCAAACATAACTTACCCCATAAAGTGAAACTTGGGGATGACTACCAATATCCCATAAAAGGTAGTGGTGAATCCTCCTACAAGCTAGACTCCATAAAGTCTATGAAAATGAAGGATGTCTTGTTTGTACCAGGACTAAAGAAGAATATTCTATCCATATCGGCACTGGATGCAAAAGGCATGAGGGTTGCATTTGTAGATGGCCAAGTCCTCATGTGGTCAAGAGGAAAGACTATTGATGATGCAATAGTGATTGGAGAACAAGAAGGAGGTTTATACAAATTGAAGGGCCATCCAAAAAAATCTTTGGTCCATGACACAGTAGAGCCAAATGAACTTTGGCACAGAAGGCTTGCACATGTGCATTACAGAGCACTACCACTTGTAAGCAAAGCTGTTGAAGGTCTTCCAAAAATTCAAGCAAAACATGAAGGTGTCTGCAAAGGATGTGCGAAAGGAAAGAATACAAAAAAAGACATTTCCAAGTAGCGAGAGCAAGGCAAAAGGAATCTTGTAAATCATCCACTCCGATGAATGCGAACCAATGTCATCAAGTTCACTAAGCGGTTATGTATACTATGTTTCTTTCATTGATGACTTTTCCAGGAAGACATGGATTTACTTCATGAAGAACAAAGATGAAGTTTTCAGCAAGTTCAAGGAATTCAAATCCTTGATCGAGAACCACACAAAAAAGAATATCAATACCTTTTGATCAGACAATGGCGAAGAATTCACATCAAATGAATTCAAATACTTATGCAAAGAATCAGGGATTAAGAGGGAGTTATCTACTCCATATAATCCACAACAGAATGGGGTTGTAGAAAGGAAGAATAGAACTATCATGGAAGTTGCAAGAGCAATGCTTCATGATGAGGATCTTCCCATGCATCTATGGGTAAAAGCTACTAGAACAACGATGTATGTACAAAACCATACTCGACACAGAGTACTCGAGAACAAAACACCTGAAGAAGTATTTTCCAACAAGAAACTAGAAGTCAACCATCTCAGAATATTCGGCTGTCCAGTGTACATACACATTCCAAAAGAGAAGAGAACAAAATTAGATCCTTCAGGAAAGAAGGGTATATTTGTGGGATACTTTGAAAGCTCAAAGGCTTACAGAATATACTTCCCAGGATTCAAGAAGATCGACATCAGCAGGGATGTGACATTTGACGAAGACACAGCTTACAACATATCTAGAAAGAGACCTACTAAAGAACCTGAAGAAGCAGAAGCACCCAGAATTCATGATACAACCATGAATGAAGAAATTCAAGAAGAAGATAAAGAATTTGAAGAACCACAAAGACTCGCAGATACACCTCAGAAGAAGAATTCTCATAAGAGGAAACTTGCTTGGGTATGAGAAATTATCCAAGGTGTGGAAAGATATGGGGCTCCATAAGAGAATCACAGAGAAAGAAAGAGAACCAGATTCTACTCTAGATATGTAGCTTTACTATGTGACTTTATCAATGAAGAACCTTCCAATTATGAAGAAGCGACAGAACGAAAAGAATGGAAGGATGCTATGATCGAAGAGTATCAATAGATCATGAAGAATGATGTTTGGGATGTTGTCCCAAGACCAGAAGGGAAGTCAGTTGTAACTTCCAAATGGATGTACAAGATCAAGCCTGCTGCAGATGGTAGCATAGAGAAATATAAGGCAAGATTCGTGGCTCAAGGTTTCTCCCAGAAAGAAGGAATAGACTATGAAGAAACCTTTACACATGTAGCCAGATACACTTCCATCACATCAGTACTTGCTCTGGCTACAGTGATAAAATGGAAGATACACCAAATGGATGTCAAGGCTGCTTTCTTGAATGGTGTAGTGGAAGAGGAAGTGTATGCAGAACAACCACTTGGTTTTGAGACACATGACAGGGAGTCTCATGTGTGTAGATTGAAGAAAGCCATGTATGGTTTGAAACAGGCACCCAAGACATGGTATGGTAGAATGGACAGCTTTCTATCCACTTTGGGCTTTACCAAAAGTAAAGCAGATTCCAACCTTTACTACAAGGTTGAAGATGGAAACCTAGTGATGCTACTACTGTATGTAGATGATCTGTTTGTAACAGGTATGGATGGGTTGATTACTGATACGAAGAGAAAGCTTGCTTCCAAGTTCAAAATGAAGGACTTGGGTATGATGCATTATTTTCTAGGCATGGAGGTGTGGCAGAATGCGGATGGAATCTCCCTCGGACAAGGGAAGTATGTACTAGAGATCCTGAAAAGGTTTGGGATGATGGACTGCAAGGCCATGACTGTTGGAGACATTTACCACCTTACACACTCATTTTGGTCAAATTGGCCTAGTTAAACCACTATCCTAAGTATTATTGACTTAATTGACATCATAGGAGCACTAGATGACATCAGCTACATCACACCCACACCTACCTTCAGTAAAGGAGGCTAACTTAGCCTTCTCCTACATTCGGGGAGGCTAACTGGAGCACTTCGGGGGTGAACTGAGTGTCATTAATGCCTCATATTGATAACTAATGGTTACAATCAGTTAAACAGAGCAGTGAAGGTGCCCTCCATCATTAAATTGATTATTTATTGATTATTTAATGAACTGGAGTCAATAGAGGTGCCTCCAACCACTTCTGATGTTTAGTTACACTTCAGTTAACCTCATCGGGGTTCATTGGAGTCATTGAGGTGCTACCAATTGATGGTTGGCTTGCTACAAAATGTGTATGACCTATTTCAGTTAGACTCAGTCATTTATTGCACTCTGACTTCAGTTAGGGCTCAGTTGAGTCAATTAGGGTTTTGATCAGTGGTTAACTTGAGTGTTGACTGTGGCTTACGTTCAGTTAAGCTAGACTCACTCATTCAATTCGATTGAACTCCTTGGGAATTTGAATTGCTTTGTCATTCATGCTTGCATCATGATCATGTATTGTATTACTCATTCTTTGTGTGAATATACAGAGCAACTACTCATTCTGTAGCCCTATTACACCATTTTCATGACTTATTTGTTATTAATATTTGATGAGACTTGTGTTTAGCCCCTATATCACTGTGTGAGATTAATATGGTATTAGAGCTCATGATGGGACAAAGCTCATATCTCTCAAAAACAAGGTTTTTGACAGATCTTGCATGAAAATTGAGTAGTAGCTCAAAAATCGAGCACTGCACCAAAAGCCAAGGCTTACCACTTAATACCCCAAGTAAAGAACTTGTTGATCAAACTTGCTTGATTGACTATGCTGGGTGTGATGAAAGCCTAAAATGTGTAGGCTGTTTGACCTTACATTTCCCTTTTTGTTGTGATTTTCAGGTTTTCTATAGGTGAAGCATTTGCTCCAGCAGATTCAGATGGCCTCTTCAGTAGATCTTTTGACTCCGTTCAATTTCCACTCATGGAAAGGAGACATGGAGATCCAACTATGCTCCAGAGGACTCTATATAGTCACCATGGAAACTGAAGATGAGCCTGGTACTACTATAGACAAATCAAGATTCTTGACCAAGAAGGATGAATCATTCAGATTCTTGTGCCTCTCTATTTCCTAGGATCTTCTTTTCCATCTTTCGGGATTGAAGACTCCAAAGGAAATTTGGGACAAATTGGAAACCCTATATGGAAAGTAGGATGATTTGAGAGTTTACCAGCTTGAAAATGAATTGATGTCTCTCTAACCTTCCAATTTCGAGACCTTGAATGACATTTTGACAAAGTTCAAGCACATTGTCTTACTCTTGAAGCAATGCAAAGTGGAGAAAGCAGATGATCAGCTCATCCTCACCATACTCTCCAAACTTGGAGCTGATTATTCAGTTTTTGTCTCTACATTCTGTGCAGGGAACCTCACAACCCCTGGATGGAAGATGCCTACACTCAATGCTTTCATTGAGTCCCTAACAAGTGAACTTGATAAGCTTGTCCAGATGGGGATCATCAGATCCTCCTATGATGAAGCCCTCCATGTCTTGAGGCCCAAAGATATGAAGGGTAAAGGAAATCAACAGAAGAACCCAAAAACTAATTTCGAAGCTCCTAAGCCTAAATTTGAAAACCAGCAGCATGATGAGTCTTCCGGCTCAAGGAAGAACAAAGGAAAAGGGCATCATGGAAAGGAAAAAGTCAAGTGTTCATACTGCGGGAAGGGCTTCCACCCTGAATAGGCCTGCATGAAGAAGAAGATTTATGAAGCTACCTCTCTCCTTGAGAGAAATCACATCAATCTTCTGGAAATATTTCGGAGGAGAGATCAGCAAGATCGGGAACCACAGCATGAAAAAGGTCATGCCATCATGGCAAGCACTTCGAAGTCCAAAGCACTCTTGATTGATTTTGGAGCTTCGAACCACATGATGGCTGAAAGAGATTCCTTTTCATCCTTGGAGACCGACAAATCCATCCCCATCCACATGGGATATGACTCTGTTATCACTCTAGGAAACTCCTCTAGGTTGTAGCTCGAGGATGCCTCGTAACTTAAACTATTTTTTAGGGTTTTTCTGATATGGATCAAGCTTGATAACCTATATAACCTCTCACTCTCAAGACATGCATGAATCTCACTCAATTACAAGGATTTTAGTTACAACTTGTTCAATAGTTTGAAAAAAAGGTGCAGGGATGGAGAACTCACCAGGATGGCAGACTTACACACATAACACATGCATATAAATGGATAAATCCTACCAAGGATGGTATTTATAAATCAAATATCACTAAATAACCAATAGGATGAGAACTATTGACTTTTTAATCAATATGAAAATGACCTAAATGCACATTCAGGCAATAAACACAGTTAAGAAAGAGATGGCTTAACAAATCACAACAAAAGAGCTTATATTTAGAATAAACTAGATGAGACGCTTGATAATGGAATGGGATTTTAAATCCCCGTAGTTGAACCCTTATTTATATCCTTCTACAAAAATTACAGATCCTGAAAAATCCGATCTGTTTACACCAAAAATAATTGAAAGTGATAGTTTTTCCAGATTAGGGCTTCAAACCCTTGCTAACTATTTGTTTATCTACTGTGAATATCTAGTTTAGTGAGCGATATTTTAATGACTGAAGTTGTCACTGATCATCCCCACTGCTGGTTCAGTATGAAATTACCGCCAACAGCAGTGTATCGACGTTTAACTGAAGTGCTTTTTATTGTTTAATCTGTTGGATTTTATGTCTTGTCACTGATCGAGGGATTTTTCTTTTAGCTCATCGGCGCTCCAAGTCTCAACACTACCACTGTTTCGGTGCTCCAAATATTAGTGTTTCTGTAGTTTCGGCGCTCCAAGTCTCAATGTTTAATCCTCCAGATTCTCTACCTTTCTGCTGCGGTCGCTGATCGAAAGTTTTGTCTTCCACATCGGTGCCCTAGACCGAAGCGCTGCAGCTGTTTCAGAGGTGGAACAAACTAAATTTACCACTACTGGAAGTTGATTGACAATGTTGGAATCAGAGCTTTATTCCTCTGTGCTACCGACACCGCGGAGGAGCTTCATTGTGAACTCGCCGATTCATAGTCTGTATGTCTTTCGATTGCCGATGATCTTCTATTGTCACGCTATCGGAAGCTTTTTCATTTAGTGGAAGCATTGGTCTATTTTTCTTCCATAGTTGTGGCTCCCCCTTGAACTATCTTGTCGATGGCTAGTAATTCCAAGTTCCAATGCCAAAGTTTGCATCTTCTCATAGACCCCATAGTTTGTATATCTTCCACCCTTTCAGTTCTTTAGTGGACTAACTCACCGACGGTTAGTGCTTTCAAGTTCTGACGCCAAATTTTTCATCTGCTTGTAGAACCCGTAGTCTATCTTTCTTCCGCCGTTGCGACTCCACAGTGAACTAAGACTCTGCAAAGTCGGCGATCGGAACTCAAAAATTCTTACCATTGGATCTTTTAATCCCTCTATTCTTCGCAGTGGTGGATTTTTTAGCCATTATCTTCTCCGCAGTGGAAAAACTTTTAGCCACTATCTTCTCCGCTCACTGTTTAAGAATGTTTCGATGGCAGTAAAAAAGTTTAGCAATATGCCTTACCGCTGAAGGGGTCTTCCACCTGTTATTTATCTTCCATCTTTCGGTGGCTAATGAGATGTTCTGATCCTTTCCCAAGCCACCAAAGCGACAAATTTGTGAAATTTGCATAAAAAATAGAGGCTTTCAAAACTGTTAGTGACATTCATATTCCTCATTGCATGAATTAAATTCTTCATACGAAAATAAATTATCTTGGGAGATAACATCTGGCTCCTACTTGGGGATGGGAACCTCCTAGTGAGGTCCCAAGAACCCCAGACCAAAATGCCTTTCCCTAAAAGCAACTAAGTAACTTAACACTGTTCTTTATTGCTCCATTGGGCATGGAGTCTTATTCTAAAAGCAAAACAACCTACTATCTACTAATTTACAATCATAAGGCCTCAGAGCCTCAAATAAAATAGAGTTTTAGGAACTGCCCATTTAATGGGCCATCGAATACCTCTTCACCTTCCAGATTCTGCAATTTGAAGGTGTTATTCTTATATACCTGGTCTATAACAAAAGGGCCAATCCATAAAGAGTCAAATTTTCCATGTTTCCCCTTGTCCTGTTTGACAACATCCCACTTGAGGACCCAATCTCCGACCTGGAAGTTGTCTGCCTTTGCTCTTTTGTCATAAATGCCCTTTATCCTCTGTTGATGAGCTTCTAATTTTCCTATAACTTGCTCCCTGATCTGCTGTAACTCCACCAAATCCATAATCCTCCTCATCATATCATTTGGTTCATCCTCCTCTTCCTGAAAGAACTTTTCCATTGGAAGGATGAGCTGGATAGGAAAGATGGCCTCAGTGCCATAAACTAGTTTGAATGGAGAAGGCCCCATGTATCTTTTATCTGTCACCCTATCATCCCATAAAGCAAACTTAAGCTTTGAATCCCATATTTTCTGATTTGTCTCTAGCAGTTTCCTGATGATTCTGACCAAGCTTTTGTTGGATGACTCAACCAGGCCATTTCCTTGTGGGTAATAGGATGTGGAGTGCACCAGTTGAATACCCATTGATCCACACATTCTAACTAATGCCCCAGCCTTAAAAGCTTGTGCATTATCAGTTACTAACCTTACTGGGAAACCAAACCTGCTGAAGATGTTCTCATATAAGAATCTCATGATGACTTGATGAGTGGCATTTCTGGTGGGTACTGCTTCTATCCATTTGGTAAAGTAGTCAGTGGCTACCAAGATCAATTTATGCTATCCACTGGAAGATGGATTTATTTCACCTATGAAATCTAGACCCCATTGCTGGAAAGGCCCATTCACTGTAACAGGCCTAAGGGGCAAGGATTTGAGTTGCTGTTTCCCTATAAATCTTTGACATTGGTCACAGGCCCTTACAAAAGTGCATACATCAGCAAAGAGGATTGGCCAAAAGTATCCTACTTTTAATATCTTGTTGGCTGTGGTTTTCCAGTAGTGGTGGCCTCCACATGTCACTGGAATGAAAGTGATGCATGAACTGCTCTGCTTCCTCTTTATCTAGACATCTTAACAAAATTCCAAACTAATCCTTCCAATACAGCAAATTGTCAATTATGAAAAACTTAACAGATTTCAACTTAAGAGCTCGTGCTTGGTTAGGAGTAATATCAGGAGAAACTTCTAATATTAGCAAAAATTGAATGATACCTGAGTACCACTCACATGAAGATATGTTCTCAGCTACTGCTGGAGTGTTATTCTGATCTTGATTTACTTATGTTTCAGCTGCTACCATAGTCTGTACCTTTGCTGATCTGACACATGTAAAATTTATTCCCATCAGTTCACATTTTTCTTTGGCCATGAGTTTGGCTAGACCTAATCCCTTTACCAGTTTGGTGGGTTTCACCTCTACATCAAATTCAATGAGTTTGACAATCCACCTAGCTCTCTTTCCATCAATGTTAGGCTAAGTCAAAACATCCTTCACAGCAGTTGAAGGGACATATGCAATGATCTTTGCATGGAGAACGTAGATTCTGAAAGTCTTCAAATATTTTATGAGAGCATAAGCCTGCTTCTCAATTGGGTCATACTTTAGCTCAGCATCTCTCAGGGTTCTGCCAAAGAAAGAAATTGGATGATCAATACCTTCATCATTCTTTTGTAATAGTACATATGCCACTGTGTCATAAGATGCAAAAGATAAAATGTAAAAACCCTTGGTGTAGTTGGGACTAGTAAGGGTTGGGGCCTCCATAATGGCTTTCTTAATGTCTTCAAAAGAATTTCTTTCTTGGTCAGTCCACTTGATCTTTGCATTCTTTTTTAGCATGGCTGTTATGTGCTTTAACAGCTCAGAGAAATTTGGAATGAATCTCCTGACAAAGTTTATCTTGCCTAAAAAGGATTGAATGTCTCTTTTTGACCTTGGTATTGACAGCTGCTAAATTTCCTTCACTCTTACCGAATCGATCTTTACACCTTCAGCTGAGACTATGTGGCCTAGGAGCTTTCCTTCATTGAGTGCAAACTGGGACTTCTTGGGGTTCAGTGATATTCCATACCTTCTGCACTTCAGAAATACCTTTCTCAAATGTTGCAAGTGGTCATGATGGCTGTGAGAGTAAACTGTTAATTCATCCAAATATATCAGCACATATTTATCTTTTAGCCCTACAAAATCTAGGTCCATAGCTCTCTGAAAAGTAGCCCTAGCATTCATTAGCCCAAATGGCATTTTAGCATACATGAAGGTGCCCTAGGGGGTGGTAAAGGCAGTATTCTCTTGGTCATATGGGTGCACAGCCACTTGGTTGTATCCAGAGAAGCCATCAAGGAAGGACATGACCCTGGCCCCCGAGACTCTCTGCAGCAGATGTTCCATCTTGGGAAGTGGATAGTTGTCTTTTTTGGAACATTTGTTCAGGTTTCTAAAATCCACACACAACCTGATTTCTCCATTTTTCTTTCTTACCACTACTAGATTTGCAACCCACTCAGAATACCTAATGGGGATTATGATCTTGGCGTTAAGGAGTTTGTGGATCTCTTTCTCAATCATTGCTAATAGAAGAGGGATGATGGGTCTCAACTTCTGTTTGAAAGGAATGGTGTCCTTCTCCAAAGGAATCCTGTGTTGGATGATGTTGGTGTCATACATTTTTAGGTCACTATACTCCCATGAAAGACATCAACAAACTCTTTTATCAAGCTGTAATATTCAGACTTCTGTTCACCAGTCGGCCCAGTGGATAGATTTATCAGTTTTGGATGGCTCTGGCTGCCGATGTTGTGCTCTTGGACAACAGGATCTGGCTCCATTTTGGAAGGCTTGAAAGGACTGTCATTGTGATCAAAAATTTCTTCCAGTGGCACTAGACCTCGGGGTATGTAGTTGCTAGGCAATTGGACAATATTGTGTTCAGTCACTTTATCTTTTAACTTGAGCTACTTGGATTCCTCCAGGTTAAGGTTTTCCTGGTCTATGTGTATGTCAGAGAATTCATCCACTAACTGAAGGAATTT